>JACXGK010013310.1:0-13136 GCA_016801125.1 Novumbra hubbsi
TGTGGTTGTTCTGTATGTCATTCTGAAGTATTGTTGTTCTATATGTCCTTTTAAGGTGTGGTTGTTCTGTATGTCATTCTGAAGTATTGTTGTTCTATATGTCCTTTTAAGGTGTGGTTGTTCTGTATGTCATTCTGAAGTATTGTTGTTCTATATGTCCTTTTAAGGTGTGGTTGTTCTGTATGTCATTCTGAAGTATGGTTGTTCTATATGTCCTTTTAAGGTGTGGTTGTTCTGTATGTCATTCTGAAGTATTGTTGTTCTATATGTCCTTTTAAGGTGTGGTTGTTCTGTATGTCATTCTGAAGTATTGTTGTTCTATATGTCATTCTAAGGTGTTGTTGTTCATGGTTCGGTCCTTCTCTCCATCACGTTTGCAGGTGAAGCCCGAGTCCAAAGCTGCGGTGTCCAAAGGCGCTAAAGGCAGCACCAGTAACTGTAAGAGGGTCTCTTCTTCGTCGTCCTCCTCCTCATTAGAGGAGAACACTAAAGGAAGGCCTGGCGATGGTGGCGAGGAGTGTCGGGCAGACGAACAGGCCTTCCTAGTAGCTTTGTATCAGTACATGAAGGAGAGGAAAACGCCGATAGAGAGGATCCCCTACCTTGGCTTCAAACAGAGTACGTAGACATCAGGATCCCTCACTGACCTTTGCGCCGTTCTTCCTTAATCTAGCTGCTCTGCGATGTTCAGAGATCATTCGCTGTACGGAGCGTGGAGATATCAACCGCTGTGGCGTGCGAGCCTCTAAGATCATAAAACACACCGTCTTTAATCCGCTCCAGTCTCCGCCGTGTCCCCGGGGCCGTGAGTCTTACGGTCTCTGATCCAGGAACAAGAACAATAACACAATGCCCATAAACGCCGCCGTCTGCTCCTCTTGACGGAACGGGGAGCGGCGCCTGGCGTCGTTCAGCCTCCCTTCGTAAGGCTCCGGTAGGAAGGACACGGAGGCTCCAGGGAAGGAACGCATCCGTGGAAAATAAACAGTTGGAAGATATAGGGAGAGAAGAATGGACAGAATGACGGGGGAGAGGAGAAAGGAGGGCAGGAGAAGCTAGAGAATGTGCCTGGAAGAAGAGGAGAACGGCCGCCCCTTGAAATGCACTGAACCCTAACTCAATTCAGATTGATTGGCCAGCCCCGAGTCCACATCAATGTTAGAATGCAATGGGCTTGCTTTATTATTAACAATGTAATGTGGAGCCACTTGCTACATTATAACACCTGGGTCCCATTATAACGAGGACCTGTTACTGTACATTCAGAAGATTTGCATGGATCCCGAATGGCAGATCCCATGTTAAATACCTACTGTATATTTTAACACTGTATATTGTATTGTGTTTTTCCGGTTGTACCTTAATGTTGCAAACACGGCAGACAAAAGAACCGCTGACATTTGCAATAACTAATATAACATAACTGTACGATAATGAAATGACTGTGTCGTAATTGGCTTCCATGTTGTCGTCCCTCTAACAGTAAACCTGTGGACCATGTTTCAAGCAGCTGAGAAACTAGGAGGCTATGAGCAGGTAAGACTCCCTAAAAAGGGTTAGTAAAATGTGCCTGTGCTTTATTTTAGAAACAGGCCTTTAGCTTGGTCCTGAGTGTTTCCTGTGGCTAGAGAAGAGTCACGAGGAACGAGACCGACTGCTGTTTTGGAATTACCCCCCCCCCCATGTCCATAGGACTTTCTGTGTTCACAAGCCAGGTCTTGGCCCAGTCCACAGGTTCCACACCCAGCCGGGGTGATGTGGTGGAAAACTTGCGTCGCCAGTAACACTGTGCCCACACTGTGCCCACACTGTGCCCACACTGGGGCTATTAAAGGACCCGAACAGGCTGGTACCACGGCCCAGACGCACAGCAAAGGGATTCTACTTGGCCTTTTAACGGCTCTTCGATGAATTCTAGGAAAAAACATTCTTCAGAAGGTTCAAGAAAAGAAAGGTTCTTAATTGAAGTTAAATTTCGTACAATCCCTAAAATATCCTTCCAGAAAACCAGAATCCGAGAAATTCCCATTTCCGTTTAAACAAAGTTAACGTAAAATTTCGTACAATGGGCGATGGACATACACGATATCGGTATGTGGGCGAACTGAATGTTTGAACATAAACATTTACGGATATACAGTTCCCTGATGGGAATCGATGTAGAAGCAGGGAGATTAGTAAGAACCCGTTTGGTTGTGCTTGATGGTGTGATCACAGGCTCGATGGCCTTTTCATGGGTCACAGTGGTGCCATTCGGGGGCATGTTATCTTCTAAAAGATAATACTTACAGAACCAGCTAAGAGGCCCATCACACCAGCGAGGTTATTGTGGCCAGTCCAATTTGCCAGACATCTGTAATACCATTATTTTTCAGGTGGTAGTTAATGTCTTTGGAAACATTTCCATCTCCCATCATGTTCACATTAGGCTCTTGTCTCGTCCAAAATGACATAATACATCCCCGGCAGTGCACTGCTTCTCAGCAGATCTGTTTCAAAGTAGTACACTTCGGGGGAATAGGGAGCCTCTTGGGATGCTGCCTGGTGCTGCAAGGCTGATGTTGTGCTGAGCCAGACAGGCCTGTCTCTCTATCTCTCTCACTCTACCTCACTATCCTCTTCTCTCACTCTTCTTCTCTCACTCTACCTTTCTCACTACCTCACTATCCTCTTCTCTCACTTTACCTCTCTATTCTCTTCTCTCACTCTACCTCTTTATCCTCTTCTCTCACTCTACCTCTAAAAAAATTATAATACATAAATGACTACACAGAAATCAAAAGAGTTCATCTATAGGAGTTTTGCTATGATTTGTATTTTCTATATCTGAGAGAGCGGGTGAAAGTCACAGGCTAAAACCTGTAGAACCGTCTTGTTCCCCAGAATCTCTGTTGTTTGATTAGGGCAAACTATTACCCGCAATAGTCATGTCTGGACGTCTGTACCAAAAACGTATACTGAGATATTTCTTACAGAATGTACTGACATCATTTAGCCTCGGGCACCTTTGTGTCTGCTGTTCATTAGATTAGCCAAAATAACCTACAATTTCAGTTTTGAATCTGTTTTGCTTGATGACATTGCATGCTCGGAATGTTGGTTCTATCTGTTTTGTTTGATGACATTGCATGCTCGGAATGTTGGTTCTATTTGTTTTGCTTGATGACATTGCATGCTCGGAATGTTGGTTCTATTTGTTTTGCTTGATGACATTGCATGCTCAGAATGTTGGTTCTATCTGTTTTGCTTGATGACATTGCATGCTCGGAATGTTGGTTCTATCTGTTTTGCTTGATGACATTGCATGCTCGGAATGTTGGTTCTGTCTGTTTTGTTTGATGACATTGCATGCTCGGAATGTTGGTTCTATTTGTTTTGTTTGATGACATTGCATCCTTGGAATGTTGGTTCTATTTGTTTTGTTTGATGACATTGCATGCTCGGAATGTTGGTTCTATCTGTTTTGTTTGATGACATTGCATGCTGGGAATGTTGGTTCAAACCGTTTTCCAACAACCTCTCTCTCCCGTGTCCTCAGATCACAGCACGTCGACAGTGGAAGAATGTATATGACGAGTTAGGAGGGAACCCAGGGAGTACCAGTGCTGCTACGTGCACAAGGCGGCACTACGAAAGGTAAATTCACCAGAACATTCTAGACGTTATTTCACCTGGCGATATAGACTTGAACACATTCAGTGGTTGGAGAGGATTTCCCACAAGAGTCCGTGGTCTGTGCTCCATACAACGCTAGTTAAGACAGTTTGTTGAGAGTAGAGGAACCAGGTGGTGTTTTCCTTTTGACTCACGGATGTTTTGATCCGGGGGACTTATTTATGAGGTAAATCAGGCTGTTTAACAGTGCACTTTTGTCAGAGCTTGCATTAGTTGTGTAGTATTCATTGTCAGAGCCTTTTCTTACATTACAACTGGTTTGTAGTATTCTATTGATAGAACTGCACTAACATTACGACAGCTGTGTGGTATTCTACAGTATAAACTGTGCTAACTTCACCGCTGTGTGGTATTCTACAGTCAGAACGTTTCTTACATCACAACTGCTAAAGTCTCGACGTGAGTGCTCATAGTATTCTTTCGGAATGAGATGACAGAGACCTTCCACTAGGATGAGTTGCATCAAGACATCATGTTGACTGGAAATGTACATGATTATGGCACAGGACATAGTTCCTGACATTTACATGGTTACAGGGCATTGAGGACATTTACACAGTTAGGAAGATTGCCATGGCGGTATTGGAAAGAGGGTGAGAGTCTATGTGTGTGTGTGTGTGTGTGTGTGTGTGTGCATGGCATATGTGTATGTGCGCGCATGGGTACCTGTGTGTATGTGTGTCTATATATATATATATGTGTGTGTGTGTGTGTGTGTGGTTGTTTGCCTACATCTCTTTATTTGAGTGGTAATGTCTGATGATGCATTACATTACATAGTGCTTTGGACTTGGATCAGAACACACACTAAAAGCTCCTGTGGCAAAAGGAAGGAAAGCATTTTTGTCGTTGTTCAAAAATTTTTAATGAATTGAATTGACCTTTTTAAGGTTTCATCGTCTGCCATGTTTTCACCCATGACACGGCAGGGGGCGGGGCCGGGGGGAGGGGGGTTTCAGCATCCCAAACACGCCTTTTGCAACCAGATCTCACCGGTTTGAGCTGAAATATCATGGGCCAAATGTCTGTTTGGTCTCATTTCAGTTAAACTGAATGTGTAGGGACCCTTTGACATAACGTGGCCTATACTGAATGTTTGTTCATCAAGCAGAGCAAAGATGGCTGACGCATGTCAAACTAAACTTGGAGAAAGGCAA
Organism: Novumbra hubbsi; assembly: GCA_016801125.1. Lineage (NCBI taxonomy): Eukaryota > Metazoa > Chordata > Actinopteri > Esociformes > Umbridae > Novumbra > Novumbra hubbsi. The sequence continues at coordinate 4,833 of JACXGK010013310.1, forward strand.
AAGCTTGTAAAAAAAATAACTTTCATGTGGTTGTTTTAATGACAGTTTCAGATAATTCGGACATAAGGCTTGAACCAAGGTTTTGCAATTGTGTTTTGATATTAGACGATAAAAAGATAAAAAACACATTTTTCACCACTAACCCAATTAGCTAACCCCAAACTCAAGTCTGAAATGCCTTGTCTGCTTTCACAAGCATTCATAGAAGCCTTGCGATGAAGCCCCTCTGAGTGTAAAATCTCTGTTGCACTGGGATTGTCAACAGCGAAATCTGACGCTAAAGTTATGATGTAAATGATGCAAACCCTGTTCCTAACAGCCAATGTAGTACATTCCTTTTCTCTGTGGATGGACTGGCATTTGGGAAACACCCTCAGTTTGGTTGTGGAAACTGTTTTCTGTAAAACAGGCTACACTTCCAAACCCCCTGACCACAGACGGGGCCTGATGGGTTTTTAAATGGCCCTCCATTCTGTGAATCAACCTCTACAAGCCTTGATCTGCAACCAAGTCTTTTCTTTTCTTGTTCGCTGAAAGACTAAACCAAAGTCCGTGAAGTGTTCCGGTGGGTATGTCGTATGCTCTGCCTCATTACAGGAGGCCATTTTCAAAATGTTACTAATTGGATTTTATTTGGAATCGGTTTTATTTACTTGCTCTCTTAAATGGCTGAAACCTGAACATATAATAAGTGGTTTGAAGGTGCAATTAGAAAGAGCTTTGCAACAACAATGAATCACGATAAAATGTTTGAAACATAAGGAGGCATTTGTTAGTTCAGGACTCCTATTAATAGAAAAAATATTTAACATCTGTTTTAAATTATAACGTTGCATTCTTAACAGCCTAACATTCTGTTTATTCAACTAGACTGACAGATTAGATATCAACTACAAATAAAACATAGATTACAAATTAGCTCATAAAATTGACATCAACAACCTTGAGAGAGCTTCCCACAGGCCTTGTTTGTTCCTACTTTTCAGTCCCTTCCAAAAAGAGCTTGTGTCTTCAGTTCCAATAGAATAGACAATAGTCCTTGATTTGGACACATAATCTCTTCTACATACAATACAACGTAGAAATCAACACAATGTAGAGATTAATGCAATGTTGAAATCTAAACAAATACTCAGTAACTGTAAGCTTATCAAACATTTCTTGTGTTACATTGTAGCTCATATTGTTGTGTCTCAGGAAGATCGATACAACCCCAGTATTAACCTTTACTCCAACATCAACGGCAGAGATCTAGGAAATACAACAGGATTGTCTAAGGCTATATTGTTGCTAACAGTCCCATGGAATAGACGTTATACCAGAGAAAGTCTAGTGAACCCAAGTCTACATCTTCAGGAGGTAGGATCCACTTTTGTAGTAAGCTACTGTTGCCTAAGAAAACACAACAGCGTACATTAAGCTATGTGTACCTTCCTGAAGAGAGGATGAGTCTGTCAACTATAAACTACTAATGCAGCATCTGCACTGAGAGGATGGCACCGCGTTTTATTGATTCCCTCTTCCCTCTGAGGAATTCACGTGTGCTCTAAATTCTAACAACACGCCTCACTGAGCCTATCCTTGAACTGGGAGACTTTGTGACAGGTAATGCAGACACTTTAAGTAGGTTTTAATGATCTAGCCTCATAGAAGTACCTCTCAGCGTTCGAAGGACCAAATAGCACACCTACTCACTACGCGGCGCCCTACTTTGGACCGAGGCTTGTGTACAGCATAGGAAATAGGGCGCCATTGAGGACACACTTTACCTCTCCGGAGAGCAGTGCGTCAGCTGTTTCTGTCTCCAGAGAGACGAGGCCTTGAATAACTGTCGGCAGTAAACACTGTGGAAAAACACAAGCCATAACCAGTTTTGCTTTAAAACTAAGACAGGTACTATCACACAGCATACCCTAGTTATCACAGTTGAAGCCTCTATTTAAATGTAATTCCGTTGATATGCAGTCAGTTTATTATCTTTGGTTGTTAAATGGTGGATGTGCAGTAATCACAGAGCGACGGTTATTGGTATTTCTTTGGTGTTTAATTATGTTCATATTAAGTTTCTTCAGATTCTGGGATCAAAGCGAAGTACATCTTTACAGAGACAGGTTGGCCATTTAGGGTTGCTGGTTTATTTTCTAGAATTTGTCTTGTCATAAAACCCAATGATGGAACATGATAATTTACACATATACATGGGTAAATTAGACTTAAAATGTCTGGTTTGGCTGTACAACATATACACACTTCCTGTTCTACCATGTTAGGTGAAATTCCAATTTCCCAGTAATATGAACATGTTAACTGTACAGTGTCCTTGAGTTCTATGAAAGGCTCCCATAAATAAAATGAATTATTATTATCATTATTAATATTACATGATTTTTATGGTTTTCTTCTATGCCTACGTCGGTCCACTCTAAGGGAATATAAGTAACTAAAATTACTGCAGCCTGGAGTTCAAATCCAGATTCTGGCTTACTGATGGCTTCCTTGTGCTCTGCACATTATTGGGGTTGCCATGTCTTGTCGTGCCTTAGCATCTTGTTTTGGTAGGTTAGGCGCACGCAAACTCAATAAGGTTTGTTGGCCTGTGAATGTCTTCTCCCACAAAACAATTGTTTTCTGGGCAGTACTTCTTGTCAAAGTGAGGATATGATAAAAAGCTGGCTTGACAGAATATTCTTTAGAAAAGGACATGTCACGATCTTAGACTCTCAAACCAGCAGGGGGGTGGCTGCATGAGGCAAGGGCGTGAGCGTCATTGGACTTCACAAAGCCTCTCTTATGTTTCCTATGGCACATTCTTGACTGTGCCTTTTAGTGTGCGTATCAGAATGCATGCGGTTTGGAGCTTTGTGTGCACGCCCTTTCATACGAGCAGTGGCGAGAGTAGTTTTCTTTTTCTGTTTGCGTTTCCTTTTTAATGGGCTGTCAAAGGGTATAGTTGTCTAGTTATTTAATGCTTTATTTGACACGAAAATTGTGAAATACAAAATGCATGCCAAGTTTCTTGTTAACATTGACCTCTACAAGACACCTCGTTTTAAGACATAAGTACAACAGTATACCTCCATTTTGCTCATTCAGTGGTGAAACAGGAGGTGTTGTCAGTGATTAGAATATAACAGGCTTGGCACAGGATTTAATCCGTTTAGAGTTTAGACAAGTTCCCACACACATTATTTATTACACTACATTTTGTTAGTAATGCTTGTTTTTGCTTGTGGCCTTTGTTTTTTGGAAGAAAATAATGTATATGCATAAACAATGTGTTTGCTGTGTTGAACAGTAACTTGACAGCAATGACAGTTATGCTGAAGGTTTCTTGAAAATTATGTTTTAAATGTTTTAAAGGCAGAAATCCAGCAATACACACCAGCCAGCTAATAACCTGACATTGCGGAAACATATTATTATTATGGTTTTAAAGCATGTTGATGTCTATATAAATATATATATAATGTAATCCTGCAATATGTCTGTAGTTTCATATTCCTGCAGTATGGGTGTAGTTTATATTCATTCAGCATGGATGTTGTTTTATATTCCTGCCGTGTGGATGTAGTTTTATATAACTGCAGTGTGGGTGTAATTATTTATTCCTGCAGGATGGGTGTAGTTCTGTAGTCCTGCAAAATGGGTGTAGTCCTGTATTCCTGCAGTATGGGTGTAGTTTTACATTCCTATTTCCCACAGGGCTTGTTGTTGCTTTTATAACTCCCGGCTGTCCTCAGAGAGAATGAGGTCTGTGATTGTAGGTGGGTCTGTGATTGTAGGTGGGTCTGTGATTGTTGGTGGGTCTGTGATTGTAGGTGGGTCTGTGATTGTAGGTGGGTCTGTGTTACAAAGGGAAAGAAACATGTTGGCATGACTCAGCGTCCTCTAATTTATAGTCTTTATAGTCATTACACAGGAATTTGTCCTTAATTTACTGCAAATTAGAAAGTGAATTCCTCCAATAAATGGTGTGTAGTAAGGGAGAGATGTCGTAGCGCTTTCCATTTAGCACTAGAACACCAAACTAATTACAGATATACTTCAACACTTTTACAGAGTTGGCCGTTGCTTGTTAATGAACGTGGTCTCTGAGGTTACAGAGATGGTTTCTGGGAGTTGTAGTGTACTTCCTTAATGGCACCCATTGGGTCCTGGAGTAGTGCACTAAATAGGGAAACCGTATCTTCCCTCTAGCCACCATTTCCCTTGATTCCATTCCTCTTAATTCGTCGTGTCATTATTTGTTTTTGGAATGCAGATTTTTTTTTAAGCAGGCTACATTGTTTCAGTAACTAGCGCAGGAGTTAAATCTGATCTTGAGTGATAATTTAAGTTCAATTAGAGTGGACTTAGAATATCTACTTAGAGTTTCATGTTGTTTTATTGTCCAGTATTTTTATGGACAGGGTATTGACTGAATGGATGGACACAATTTCACAATAGTACTTCCAAGTTATGTAACAACATTCCTACAGTACAGTACCTGTTGGCTTGCTCCAATTTCAAAAACTTGCATAAGCCTAGTTAAATTAGATTAGAGGAGGAAAAACGTCACAAATGAATATGTGGGCTTGAGAAGAATTAAAGCATATTATGTGATTTAAATGGTACTAGAATTCATGAAAATCATTCAACTAAAATGTTCTGTCGATTCAAACTTTAGTAAGATTACAATTAAATTCATCAATAATCAAATATCTGGCAGAATCCACTTTTTGGCTCTGATACTCAGTTCACCAAGTTCAAAGTACTTTACATGACTTCCTTAATATTTTCCTGAGCAGCCAATGGCACTGAAGGCTCCAAATGATACAAAACGTTGAAAACCAACAACAATGGTGTCAAATGAAGCCCCCACCAGATTTCACCCGACGGTTCCTATTATGTGCATTCATATGGGTCGAAAAGATGAATAGACTAAAAATACCTTTTATAAAGAGCTGTTTCTAATTGTTATGACATATTTACTTCCTGTTCAAAGCACCGGGTCCGGTGGGCGTTGTGCCATCTAGCGGCCAAGCCGCAGAAGTTCACTTCTTGCAGAATCACAGCAGCATCACTTTGATGAACAACCGTGATGTAACTAAGTACTCCATGGTTACAATGTTGTAGCTTCGTAAGGTACTAATGTGAAGAAATAAAATGTACTTGGTAACAGGTCTAATCCAACTCTGTGGTTATTTAAACAGTGTTGTTTACTGACTTCAGGGAGATTATGGATGTGCCTTAATCCCCTGTGTTCCCCAACAGGTCATTGTTCTTGGCGGAGTGTGTTGTGCATTGTGTTAGTGGCGTTAGTGCTGTGTGATGTATAGTGGTTACCCTAGCAACTGTCAAGTGAGTAAATATTGTTCCTCAAATGAAAGCTTATCAGCTCATGTAATTCTGTGAACATTCGCGATGGGTATTTATAGTCAATTTCTGGGACAAATATGAGCGTGACACATAGACCACGGAGGCATTTTATGAAAGCGGTGGAATTGAAAACATGTTGTCGAGTCTTGAAGTGGCAGTTGGCTTTCATGTTGTCCCTGACCCACAGAGAAAACACATCAAGCAGCCTACTGTCGCACACTTTCCACCGCACTAACAGGGAAGCAAAGTATCACCTTCCCGGTGCTACTCAGGAATTGCAGGCCCGTGATATAATCACAAGGACAAATGCAGAACAACAACAGCCACTGAGCCTTGCTCTAAACTTAACCAACCAAAAATGGAAGCAGCCCACAGGTACAACATAGTGGCCGCACCCCTTCATGGCGGCATGTCTGACAGATGCCTGTGGGTGGAGAGGTTGTACTAAGTAGCCTACTTGACCTGGCGCTAACAAGCCATTTGTTTCCCGCTCGTGCAGTTCTTTCTTCTGATCAGAGGAACCAATTGATACTGGACCTCTGAAATTACTATCAGTGTCTCCTGGCGCAATGCAACTGCATGACGGCCGAGAGAGTGGTTATGATTCGTGAATCTAAATGATTGGATCAGGATGTTAAGGAGTGTTAAGCAATCAGACTGGCTGGTAGTGTTTTGATTCAGTAAAAAAGCAGCTACTGTCAATAGCATTGCACAACCAACACATTGTTAGCAATCGACAAATCTTCCACAATGCAGGACCAGTGATTTCATCAAGTGAACAGTTCTGCTCAAATGTACTAAACGTTAGTCTACCCAAGTACTGAACACGTCTGGGTGCGCTTTAGAGGGACTTCACATTCAAGCCTGTAAGTCATTATCACTTCAGTGTTCAGTGAAATGCAATGCCGAGGCTTTTGAAATGAATGTGCCTTTTCCTGGCACACACAAAGCTAATATTTATATATTTGTTTATTTTGGGACGCTATCTTAGCTAGCTGTTGCTCTTTTCCGCACACGCCTCCTCCCACTCTTTTATGATATTATTCTGGTTCTTCTACTAAAATGTTCCCTTCCTTTTAAACAGGCATTTAATTGCAGCTATCTTGTTCTTGGCTCCAACTCTGACCAGCTGGGGCTGTAATCCTATATTATTTACATTAGCATTAGTCAGATGTTGAGCACGATCTAACCTCTCGGACCTCATTTAAATGAGAATTCCACTCATTTAAAACTTGATCTGAGATTTGTCCTCACGTGCTAAATATATTTTTATCTGTGGGCTAAGAGAAACTGTAATCCATGGTTTTCTATAAACTGCCATTCAATTTAAATGTTTTTCAGATACCACAAACAACAAATCTTTGGAATGTCCGGGGGCAATTGAAACATGTTCAACACAAATCCCCAAATCGACTTCCTGGGTATATTGAAGTTACTTAAAGGTGATTCAGCCAGTGAAAGATAAACATGCCTGACCCACATTACTTCCGTACTTTTGTACTAGTGTGTTTAAAGTAAGCTGAGGTTTCAAATGGCTCCTCTGAGAAGAAACTAACCCATGTATTAAATTTTATGTTAATTTCCCCTTGGCGAAAATGGACTAGTTTCAGGGTGAGGACATCAAGTTTATCAAAAACTGATTTGAAGTCCTTAAATGCATGCGGGGAAATATGCCACAATGAACCAATTTGTTAAGCAACAATCGTGTTATTTTCCCTCTCTGAGCCTAAAGAGGAAAGTAGTGGGCCGTTGTGTCCATACATGGCAATAGATTGGGAATGCATGAGAATGTGGAAAGAATGAGAAATGGTTTTAGTTATAAATGATGTGTTCTCAGATTCCTCACCTCGTCAGACAGGAGATCTTATTATAGCCGAACACACAATAACACTGAACATAGCACAACACTGGGTATCTGTCTGCAACATCTGAGGCCAATTATCCTGTTTCGCTGAACAGCGTGTGTCATAACCCCGGTCTGCCAGCCAGCCACAGACCGGCACATCTAGACAATTATCTCTGAACAAGTCATTGTGTGCTTTAATATACCTCCATTATATAAACACCAAGTGAAACATTACAGTGGGGATCAGGTATTTGGCAGCTCCGGACGTTATTATGATTTGACGGGGATGAGGGAGCGGAGTGGGAGAGGGAACGGTGCTTTTCCAGTTTTAGCAGCTGTAACATGTTTTAACTCTTCTGGTAATGGGATCTGAAGACGAATGTTCCCTCCGGGCTTCTGCTTAGCTCCACCGCTGGCCCAGTGCCAAGACAATGCTCAGTCCCAGCCAGCAAGGATGGAGGTAGAGAGAGAGAGAGCGAGAGAGAGGGAGCTTTACATAATGCAGGAAAAGAAAGACAATGAGTAGAGAGGGAAGAGTGTAAGGCACGGGGAGTGAATGGAGATTGCGTGGCTCTGTGCGCCAGCAACTCAACAGTGTGACAGTGAAATAAATAACTGACACCTGAACATAGAGCCGCAGTCAGTTTATATTTCGGGTGCCTAACGACAGGCTGGTCCTAAACGTCTGAAAGACTGAACACAGTGTGTATGACAAATGACTAGCTCCACCCTAAACATCCTCTAGGGCTATAATTGAATTATGCGGTGAAGGAGTAAATAGAGGAGACTAAAGTGCTTGGGTATTGCTCTAGACGTATTTGGACGTATATGGACGTCTAGTGTATATGGTCAAACACATTCTGTAAATTCAGTGGTGGCTAAAATGGGAAGAGGAATGCTCTGCTTTCTTGACTAACAGTCCTACTGTCCCCCTCCCTGTATTGTGGTCTGTTGAGGCAATAAAGGACACAGGTGAACAGAACTAGATCTGGAGTTTGATGTATAACCCTTGTATGCCCACAGAGAGGATGTATAACCCTCGTATGCCCACAGAGAGGATGTATAACCCTCGTATGCCCACAGAGAGGATGTATAACCCT
>JACXGK010013311.1:0-13106 GCA_016801125.1 Novumbra hubbsi
CGTCAAATACGTATATATATAAAGTAATTTAATTAACAAACCATTGAAAATATGTAATAAGATTTTTTATAATATATGAAAATTGTACTGTATAGCGTAACTACATTTATGGTGTATAAAATCAAGCACCTAGCTATGCAGTCTGCCTTCATAAACATTCGTGAAAGAATGGGTTGTTCTAAAGAGCTCACTGAATTTGCGCGAGGTACTATAATAGGATGCGATTGTTGCAAGTCAGTCCCTCTTAGATATTCCACAGTTGGCTGTGGTATTATTGCAAAATGGAAGCGTTTAGGAACCACAGCAACTCAGCCACAAAGTGGCAGACCACTGAAAGTTACAGAGCGAGGTCGCCGACACTGCTGACTTAAGTACTGCAAAGCTCCTAACCTCCTCTGGCATTAACATCAGCACTGTTCGCTGGGAGCTTCATTGCGTGGGTTTCCCTGGTGGAGCAGCTGTATGCAAGCCTTACATCACCAAGAACAATGCCAAGCGTGGAAAGGGTAATGTAAAGCCTGGCGCCACTGGACTCTGGAGCAGTGGAAACTTGTTCTGTGGAGTGATGAATCACAAGTCTGGGTTTGGCAAATGCCAGGAGACATTGCCTTTACTGCCTTTTCCTGCCTGACATTGTGCCAAAAGTTTTTTTTTGTAGTTTGTTGATATATTCAATATCTGAGTATCTTCAGATGGAAATATTGACTATGTAAATAGAGAATAATAATCATGGAATAAAGCCATATTAAAATACTACACTGGGCACTACACTGCTCAATAAAATTAAGGGAACACCACAGTATAATCATCACAGTATAACACCAAGTCAATTAAACTTCAGAGATAGCGTATGCGATTGTGAATCAATATCACCTTGTTTTACTGCTAATAAACGTGACAACAGGTGCACCGGAGAGGTAACAGCAAGACAACCCCCAAAAAGGTTTAGGTTTTGCAGTTGGTGACCACAGACAATTCCTCTCTACTTATCCTGACTGATTCTTCTCTAGATTCACGTTTTGCTGGCATCTTTGTTACTTGTGGTAGCATGAAGCAGTACCCGCAGCGCATTCAGATTGTACAGGTAACCCAGCTCCTCCAAGAAACAAAAGGTTTGCCACCATTACGTGAGGAGAGCTGGACAGGGCCAGAGAAAGGCATCAACCAGGCAGCAGGAACAGAATCTACTCCTTTGTGCGAAGAGGAACGAGTGGAGCACTGCCAGAGCCCTACAAATCATAAGTCTGGGTTTGACAAATGCCAGGAGACTGTTTCCTTCTTGACATTGTGCCAACTGTAAAGTTTGGTGGAGGGATAATACTATGGGGTGTTTTTGTGGGGTTGGTCTAGGCCCCTTAGTTTCCCTGAAGGGAAATGTTAAAGCCTCAGTTCACCATTTTGGATAATGATCTGCTTCATAGCCAGTTTCTTTTGCAGCATGACTGTGCCCCAGTGCACAAAGCAAGGCATGGTTAAATGAGTTTGGTGTGGAAGAACTTGGCCGGCCCGCACAGAGCCCTGACCTCAACCCAATCGAACACCTCTGGGATGTACTAGGACAGAGATTGCAACAGTCAAACATCAGTGCCCAAGCTCTCCAATGCACTTCTGGAAGAATTCCGGCCGACACCCTCTGAACTACACTCAATTTATACAAATGTTTTTTTAGTAAATGTTCTAATTTTGTCAGGTAGAAAACAAAGACTCTACAATGTTCTCTACATACATTCAAGACTTCTCTACAGCACACATTCACAGGTACATCTTATGAACAATAACAGAGTTTGTATATTACGGTGAAAGCAAGGGCATGGGTATCTGTTTACAGCTCATACATACTAAATGTAATGGGTGACAGGTGACCTAAGTAAAGTACCAATCAGACACCTCTCCCATCCTCCCTCCCTCCTACATAGCCTCGACCCCCAACCCAGTCTGTTAAAACCTGGAGATTCTGGTGGGGAGAATTCCTCCACCTCATATGACTGTTCAGTCACAAAGGTTTCATTTGATAGCAGGAACTTGCTGTCACTCTCTTTTAGCCAGTCAGCAGAGCTAGTTAGACACTGCCTGAGATGTCAGTCTCAGAAATGGGGTGTATTCCTGTAGTTCTATCAAAATACTACTCGCGACCCCTGTTATGTTTTATTAATTAATAAAATCTAATAAGATGCTTGATTGCAGAAACCATCATGTTATTGCTTGACCAACATGTTTCCTTTTTCTTCTTCCCTCCCTGATCATGACTTCATAAATTTCTCCCAAAACAAATATTTATGAGGGAAATAGCATTTATTGAATGTTTGAGTGCGTTGAGGCTGAGAGTTACTCTTTAATAGAGGTGAAACAACAGAAATACTGGTGCCTTACATTTGTAACTCATCCTCTACCATTGGTCCACATCCTGGGTGATGGATACTAAAGGTGAACATGTTATTTTGGTTCTGAACCCTCTTCTCCCTCTTTCGTCATGGCTACACTGTGTCAATCACTGTCATGCTGGCACATAATATTTTATGTCTTCAATGTCAACTTATTTGTTAGCTCTAACTTGTCTTTTGATGAATATATTTCCATTGAATCGCAAACATTTTCAAGATACTGAGGTGATCCTGTTTCTTAACATGTTTCTTAAGTATGTTTCTGCAGAAACAGTTGGGAGAGAAACATCTGAAATCCCGGAAAAGCATACAGGAGAGGGAGAAGGAGATTTTAGGAGCTGAGACTTTGGCCTCTCTGATGGTGAGTGTTGACGCTGCAAAATATTGAGTACATTAGGAAAGTATTCAGTGCTCTGCACTTTTTCCCCATTGAAATTATAAGTTATTTGGCATATCGAGGGAGCTCAATCTTTGAGAAGAATGTCTCAGTGTTGATTGCTGAGTCGATGCATATACGTATTAGTTAACATATCTGGGTCGTTCTAACAGTGCCAATGAATGCAACTTGCTCAAACAAATAAACGCAGGCAGGATCGGATATTTACTTCTTAGTTCACCAGCCACTGTGGCTGATGGATGCCAAAATATGATCAGCCACTCAACATTTTTACCAGACACATTTTCACCTAATAAATAAATGACAAACAAAAAAACCTGCATGTGTTTCAAAATCTCAAATCAACAAGAACAACAAACATGACCAAAATATTTTCATCAGACCGCTGCACCTTTTTCCGTCCTTTTAAAAAGTTGAAAAAGGACCATTTTGATTGAGGAACAGAAGGGTTCAATTTGCAGTGGTCTCTTAAATGGACGCCCTCCTCTCTGTGTCCTAACAGCACTCTGCACAGGAGGCACCGGAGGAACCTGAGAGGATCTTTACTGAACTGATCAGCTTCATTGAGAAAAGGTGCTCTGAGTTGAAGGAGCTGATAAGAGCTCAGGAGAAGGCTGAAGTGAGCCGAGCTCAAGGACTCTTGAAGCAACTGGAACAGGAGGTTGCTGAGCTGAGGAGGAGAGATGTTGAGCTAAAACAGCACTCACAACCAGAGGATCATATCCATTTCCTCCAGGTGACATTGCTAACCTTATTCTGTAATGGCTGCCTCTTGACCTCTTTACCAGTGAAATAGACTTGAACTTAATTCAGTGTCTGTCTACTTAAAAACCTACTGTTTGTTTCTCTCTCCAGTCTCCAGTCTCTGTTCTGGATCCCAGGTCTTACCCAGCATAACTGTCAATCCACTCATCCACTCAGAATAATTCACTGCTAAAGAAATAACAGTTTGAGAGTGATGAGAGTGACAGTGGGTATTTCTGCTGGATTGTTTGCTACAGACAATAAAGACAATTGTCCAGATTAATTCAGATTAATCCATTTCCGATGGAGAAGTACATAAAGTTCAAATAAAACATTGTTAAACATATTTAGACTATCGATGTGTAAGATGAATTGGAACAGAAAACAAACCACATGGAAGTGTAAGAAAGAGATGAGCCTATCTGCATAAATATGGACAGGAAACTTCAATCTATTGCACGACATGAGTCATGGATGTCGGCCATAGATTTGCCATAAACACTACATGGGATTTTGAATGACAGAGGAGAATGTGGTGGATGTGTTTTTTATCTCCAAAATCTAAAAGGATATTAGTCTAGTGGTTGTTATATGTATACTACAATACAAACAATTTAAACATTAGCGTAGATTTCATTTTGAGATTGTTGGTCAAGACTAAAAAGTAATTTAAGTTAATGTATCAATTTGTATTTTCCCATCAATCCAGTTTTAGAATGTTTCTCAATACGCAGGTGAATCAAAATGGTATTCATTCTTGTTTATTATAGTTTGCTATTTTAGTTTAGAAATAGAAATAAATTATTATATCTCATTATGAAACACATGTAAGTGTCTATAAAAGTATGTTTCAACTTCATCCACATTGTAGCTGAAGGACCCTCAAAGAAGTCAGAGCCATCAGTTGAATGTCACATTATTCATCATTTGGAAGGTAGTTTATGGCATATTATGACAACCCAACAATATTCAACCCAACTGTTGAGTTCTAAGAGAAACCTTGAGGTGTATGAAGGCAATTTGCAATGTCTATTCAATTTAGTTTTGAACCATTGTAGGTAAGAATGAGGAAAACTATTTAGCGCAATTAACTGTTTAATGAAAGTACTTGAAAGGAGAGCTTAATTCTTTTCCACCAAGGTGACAATGAAGCATCTGTTTCGAAATCATAGTTACATTAAATACTTGTGCAAAATGGGTGGAGAAAAGATATTTGCATATTCATCATTCATGTAAATAACACGCCATGCTTCAAATGGGCAAATTTGAAGCATGACGAGCCAATTTGAAGCATGACAGGGCAAATTGCCCCTTCTTCCCTCAAAGGGAAAATGGGCACATTCCTATAGATCAAAGAACAGATACAGTTATGGCTAGAACAAATGGTCAAACGGTCACAGGACTCAACATGGATAGGTGTAAAAAAAACTAAGACTAGTTCCCACCTCCCACATTTATGGCAACCTCTAGAAACACCAGTACTCAGTACATTTCCGTTAACCTCAATACCCAACTAGAAACATGCAGTACATTTAGTACATTCAATCCATTCATGCATCATTTCGGTTATATTACCACAACAGGAAAATTGCTACTGAACAGAGAACACTAGTATCAATAAAGTTATATACTGTAGCAAATTGTATCCGAGGATTATTTATTTCAAATCAACTTAATTCATAGTTGCTTAAAAAATATTGAGCTTCAAAAGATGAGGGGATCATTAAAACCACTTAAAGAAGAAAATGCTTCAATAGAAAAACGTGTTAGGGCTGCCATTATCAATGAGCCTACAAATCCATCGTAACCCAAGACCAGGTGGGGAAGAAACGCAGATTTGGGATGCCCTCCACACACTACGTCCTTGGACGTCCCCCACTTACCCAGTCCTGGGACACCAGCAGCGCTCAGCCCCCATCCCATGGGAAGGACGAATAACACCAAGGCCTTCTGAAAGGGAGTGCACCCAAATTCAATTGGCATAAAAAAAATACTCAAACGTATGCATTTATTCTTCCTAAATAATTGCCCGGCACCGGATACACATTGGCCTATGTACACACCAGCAGAGGAGACAATTTCATCAATTATAAAATGTTAACATCAACTTAAGGTACACTATTGTAATTCAAAACATAATTGATGATAGAATGTTCATTTGGCAGTATTGATAAAAAGATGGGGTCCCAATCAGTTTACTGCTATACTGTTGAAGCATGAGGCCAGCATGCGTGGCAGTTCGTTTTACATAAGCTATACCTAGTAAACAATGTGATGTTAAAAAAAACTACTTTCAGTGTGTTAAAAACTGTATTAAGACATTTAACACTAGCAATGCCGAGCCATTTGCTTGAAGTAATTTGGTCTAACTGGACCTTTCTACATTTGAATTGAATACCACGGATCTATATATTTATATACTTTAAAGATGTATTTGTTCTAAATCACAGAAGACTCGTATATGGGAGCCCTTGCGAATCTGCTGATAGAAAAGACAATTGCAACCATGGAATGGAGGAATAAAAATGGCCGAACACGCAATTTAACATTGAACAGGAATGAAATAGCCTAAAATCTACTTTTCTCTGTGTGATTTTGACAATTTTAAAATACTGGGTGATAAAACACACATATTTAGGAAAAGTCCAAAAAGCAGGCTCCTGGAATTTGATCTAGAGCGAAGATATAAGGTTTTTGCTCTTCACTGGGTAAAATTTGCCCGCTCTGGCACTTCTAGTGTTCAACTGTATCATTTTTTAGCAAATAAAAAACAAATCCCTGTTAAAAACACTGGTTTTAAAAGGGTTCCCTCATCCTTGAGAACCTAGACTTTTTATGCAGTTTCACACAGTTTTATACAAATCTGTACATACCTTGTAGGGAACCTGCAAACAGACAAAGGTTAATAATTTCAGAAATATCTAAATAATCCTTCATCTTTTATATCAGTAACCATGGTACAACATAACAGATGGTCCAGGGCCAGTAAAGGTTTATGCAGGGCAAGTTGATTGGCAAATAAGTCATGTCCAGGAAAAGTGTTGACTCTATATTTAATATGCCTTTTGCAAAGAGAGGACATTGACCTCAAGAGGGGCTGGGTGTCTACCTCAAGCAACACACTCATCAAGGAGTACTTGGTTAGTAATGGCATTTTACTGTGACCTTGAAGTATTAAACTTGCAATGTTTTCCTTTTTTCAAATGGTCCAATTTTTTCACCATTTGAACGTCACGAATGAAGAAGCTGACAGAGAGCTCACACAGACCACCAGATTCTCCAAGAAGGTGCTGACGAAGAGGAACAACCAGAGGATTTTGGATTGGTGATTGAGGTTGTAACACTGCTATGCCACCTGGGAAGGATTCTTGGGGGGTGGTGGTATGCTTTTTGGACTAATTTACACACTCAACCTTAGCTATCCTCGGGAACTCAAATTCACATTAAAGTTCTTCCAGAAAGTGTTGATGAACTTGGATAGCAACAAACTGTCCCTATAGGTCCAACCACTTTCAGTGGGCACACAAGTACAACTCTGAACAGTTGAACAAGCCACATTTTGGCTTGTTGGACATTTTGATGACCCAGCACTTCACTGGAATGGAGCCCCCTCAATAGTTCACTAGTTGTTAAAAAACAAACACTTGTACAGCTTGTTTTTTTGTTGTTGTTGTTGCATCTTCTATTGACACTTTCATTGTGTGAACTTGTTGATTGTTAAGACCTGTTGTAGGATGGATGGAGCAATTGTATTTTCTAATGTTCCAATAAAAAAAAATGGTTCCTTGGATTCTGGCCATAAAAAAACGACTGATGACCTATGTATGGTTTTATGTCTATGTGAATACTGCTGACCTGAAATCTGTTGTTCTTCCTAAAACTAAGTTATACACATGAGTAAATTCTACATAACAGAAAGTCGCACAAAAACATAGTTAATATAAAGCTAATAGTATGTTTGTATAATTCAGAAAATCGAAATGTGAAGTAGGCTAAGTATAGAAATTATTAGATAGTAAAAAAGTTAAAGTTAGCTATTTTGTTCAAATACATTTTATTCAGTTATTATTGGTGTCGCAAAGAACTAGAATGTTTAAGCTACGTTGCTTTCCGGTAAAGTCTAGACTTGTAAATAAAATATAAACTATATATTACCATAGGTATCTGTATATAAACCAAAACATGATTTAAGATATATCGAATATATATCGAACACTAAAACGCGCTGCATCGGGGCAGATTTGAATTGGATATGTAGCCTTCAAGGCTAGACTTAACAACGTAGTTTTCTAGTTAACATTCTAGTTAATTCAGAGAAGATTATGATCAGTTATTTATAGCTAAATGTTAATTTAACTGTGTTTTTGGAGCGGGGAGCATTGTTGTTCTGTATGGCAGGCACTGCTTCCTAATACCCGCCCACAACGACGAGCCTGATTATGACGTGTGATTCCAGAACCATTATTATACAAATAAAACATTCAAAGGAATCTTTAAAATGTAGTACACCATATTGAACTGCAAACCTCCATTCAACCGCAAACCGACATTTTTATTCAAACTTTGAAGATACGCAAACAAATGACAATGTGAGTAATTGTATTATCCTTCTTTTATTAAAGTTAACATACACATTTTATTTAAGTTAACATACACATTTTATTTGAGTTCTGAGTTGCATTGATTATAAAATATATATCTACTAATTCAATAATAATAGAACTTACAAAATCTCACAGATGTTATTATTCTGCATGGCCCATTCATTTCCAGAATGTTTAGTTCGAAATAAAAGTGGAAACTGCAAAACATTGTTGAAACATGTTACATTTGTTAACAAGGCCTAAACATAAATGTCAGATTTGTTTTTGTTTCCATTAAGAATTCAAACTTAAATAAACTTACTCTCCACAAATATCAGGTTTTGGAGTTGAGCATGAATGCTGAACCCAAAAGTGCCAAGTTGACCCAAATGCCCCAGAGGGCTGATCAGCATGTAAAAGGCAGTTCCAAAGCCAGTCAGGTCACATCCTATCTACCTTGGCGGCTGCAGAAGATAAGTTTTCCAGCCGAACAGATGAAGGGACAAACCAAGACCTATCAACAGCATTTAGAGAGAAAGAGGCTGGCTGGGAAGTCTGAAAATATGTCTGGTAGCAATGAGTTCTGTAATGGTCAGAGCTCGTTTCGGAAGGCTGTGAGTCCAAACCCGACCCAACCTTGCCAGAGTGCTCTTCTCCATGTAGAAGACAATGTCAATGCCAGTCAGGTGACCTCCTATCTTCCCTGGCAGCAGCTAAAGGACAGATTTCTTGCCGATAAGTTGTGTAAACCCAAAACATCCACACTGGTTTCCAAGATTAAGACCTCCATTGACCCTACCAAGCAGCAAAGTAAAATGAAGAGGACTGCTTGGGAGTTGGATAAGATGTCAGGAAGCCGTGAGTACAGTAGCGGGCAAAGCTCATCTCGGAAGGTTGTGAGGAGTCAAAACCTGACCCAACTGTCCCAGGGTGCTGTGCAGCATGTTGAAGCCACTGAAAAAGACTGTCATGACCTTCCTTGTCCTTGGTTGAATGGTGTCTCTCTTGTAAACCAGGCAATTAGTCAGATCAAGAGGCCTAAGCAGCCATTCCCCAACCTGAACCGGCTGTCCCAGAATGCTTTGCCAACAGTGGATGCCTGTGCCAAAGCCAGTCATTATTTTCCCTGTCCCCTGACAGTGGACCCATCGAAGGCAAGTCATCAGCAGTCCCAGAATGCTGTTCAGCACATAAAGGACAATGCTAAAGCCGGTCAGGTGTCCTCCTATCTTCCCTGGCTACAGCTGAAGGAAAGTTTTCATGCAGGGAAGGTGAGCCAGCCCAAGACATCTAAAGTGGTGTCCAGGATCCCGGATTCCAATAACCCCAGGTCACTCCCACAGAAGCCAAAAGGTAAAAGAAAGTGTCCCACATGGGAGTTGGATGAGGCATCTGGTGTCAGTAAATGCAAAAGAGCCTTTGAGAAGAACATCTCTGATGTGAACCTGCTCAAGGCTGATCGATTCACTGGAAATGCAGCAAATACTAACAATAGGTAAAGATGATTACAACTAATAGTATATTATTGCACGTTTGCTTTGTATATGTGTTCCCATATTGTGTCATGATATAATAGTTGGTCTCACTTCAGAGATCACAAATCACATGGTCTTACATGGTAGCACATAATGGTATGAACCAGGTGATGAACCAGGTTTTATGTGTGTGTCTGTGTGTTTGTGTATCCTGACTGACAGAGCTGTAGCCCCTTGTCCTCTGGAGGCTATGAAGAACAGATTTAGCATTTGGGGCCACTCTCTGCAATGCCAGCCTCAGACAACTTTACCAGCCAGACACCTCAGCGCCCCCTTGGCTAAGTACCTAGCCTCCACCATCACACCAAGGGCCGTGGACATCCAGCGGATGGGTGTTACATCTGACCTGATGAACTTCCTAAACACGCCGGATGAGAAGCTGTCAGTGCAGCTCTGGGACTTAGGAGAGGATGTCGGAGACCAACGATACAAAGCCCACTGGCGGTTCTCCAACCAGCATGGCCATATTCTGATGGACGGCACATGGCTCCAGAACGATGAAAATTGGTGATGAGACATGCTGACAACTCTCAGTATACTCCATAACATAGGAAACACTGATGATATTCACTGACATTCATTTGCATCAACATTGCTCATGTTTGGGTTCAAGTCCATTTCCTTTTTAACAATTCAGGATGTTAACTGAAATTTGAATTTACTGAGAGTCTCAACAGAGGTCATGGGGATCATCAGTTATAAATTAAGTTTAAGTAAAATTTACTGAACTGGAAAGGAATGTATCTCACACATGAAACAAGTACATACAGACACACACACACAACAGGGACCCTTTAAAATTGCAGCATACAAAATATATCTATTCATCACTATTTACAGTCTAACTTGTGTTTTTATTTTACATTTTATATCCTGCAACTACAAAACTCTGAGAACCCTAAAAGCATATGTCCTTGATAAATCTCCAGTCTGGCCCTCTTAGCGTTATGGGCACATTATCTAATCTAGATTCAAATTGTTCATTTATGAACGTTAGATGATCTGCATAACGCCGTCTAAATTACTAAAATTTGAAAATGTAGAAGGTAGATCTGTTTCTGTACCTGAATTGTCCAGAATGTAAAGAACTGGTATCTGTCAGTTTTCTAATACATGTTAGTGGCACAGAAGGAGAATGTCAACAACTGATATGTCATGTTAGACAATCCAAAAGATTAACCCGAGAATGATTCCAGAGATGAATCACCTTCTCAATTGAGATAAATGTATGTTTGTACATTTTTCTATGTTTTACTATGTGATCATGTGTTAGTTTGACATTACTCTAGCATATATTATACTGAATTTAAACCATTTATTCTATATTGTTGGTGATGTTGTGGGCATTAACAGGTACCCTAACTCCATTGATGAATATAAGCATACTGTACCATGCACACAACGTAGCAGATAGCATAATGTTTGCAAATAGGAACACAAAGTAAATTTAGTGGCACACTACATGCATGTTGTGTGTGTTATTAGCATTCTTTTGATTTTTATAATCTGCTATATTAGCATACTGTATGTATATCTGGATGAATATGTAATGGTTTCATGCATGCCACATGAAAAGGGCATGGGAGGCACATTTTGCTAACACAGTTTAGTCACAACCAAGTAAGAACCTAGTTAATGACAGTCATTAATACCAACTCCAGTTCCACACCTGTTCCTGAGGGACAGCATGCAGGGCACCCAAGTAGGATACACAGCTTTTTGATTATAGATAGACATCTACCTAAAGGGAGACTGTTTCTGATCTGCCTGACAGTTTTTTTTATTAATATGCTGTGCAAGACTTGGCCATCCACTGTAGAGGCCTTCCTTTGTTACCAGGTCATTTGCAATTGCTGTGCATACCAGTGCTTTCTTTATTCTTAATTTACTACAAATTCCAAATGCAAAACCTAAAATCAAGAATATTCTCTGACATCTGTCTTGTGCAAGCAATGACAATGCAAACACATCTTCCTTCCACAGCTTTAAAGGCACTTGTCAAAATACATTTGGTATCCTAATATGGGAGTCTTTACACAAAATGTGAGGAATTTGGTTCCCAATGAGTGGTGACATGCTGCCCTATTAGAGGGGTGTGATGCCCAGATAAGGATCTTCTCTGCCCTCCCATCCTAATGGTAGAACCAGCTTCTCCATGAAGCTAGGACAGCATAGCCCATTTTCTGTAAAACTTTTAAAACCCTTACTGTTATAGACTAAAATTAACCCACAGCCCTCCCCACAATTTTTATATTGTTCGTTTCTTAAATTCTAGCAATGATTTTCCTTTAAGGGCTACAAAATTGAGTAAGGTATATCCACAGTACTGCTACTGAGTGTGACACTTTTGGGGTTGAGAATGAAACAGGTGCTGGAGAGCACGGCTGTCCTCCTAATAAAATATGTTATTCTCCAACTAGCTATCTTAACGATACAGCTAAAAGTTGCTCTGGAAACGAACATCTGATAACTACAAAAGGTACAATTACTAGTTTCAGAGGAGACTCCGCCCCGAAACAGGAAGGAACCCTAGAGCTGGATGCGGCGTCGGGACTAGTGGAGCAGGAATGGATGCCAAAGCAGGCGTGGGTGGCTCCGCCCCTGAGGCACGATGAATATGGGTGCGAGAGGTGGCTCCACCCTCCAAGGCATGACGGCGGTGGCCGCAGTGGGCTTCCCACCCCTCTGGGAGTAGTATTAGGAGTGTCGTGGGAAAATACTTCAGTTCCCAACTCAAAATGAACGTCATCATGAAGCCAGGAAGTTTCTGCAGAAAAGACCAACGTTCCACTTTCAAAGACAAACATTTATACCATGTCCTGTTTCGTGTCCCATTCAACAGACCCTCCCACTCATGACACTCTCTAGGCGGCCCTTCCTCCTTGGGTTACTAATAATCTCACCCCCTTAACACTTAAGTAACCGTGTCGGGCTGGTTATCTCAGGAGACAATGCAACTCAAGAGCCCCTAACCTCAAGAGACCCCAAAAGCCTAGGAAGAGTTACAATAGGCAGATAAGATAGCAATTCCAGCACTTTCAGATAACAGACCCAGAGCTTAGGTCATGGTGTAATCTGGTGAATTCTATGACTTTACCTTAGTGTTCTCTGTGTCCCAGGGCTCGTATTATTATTCACTGCATACTTGACTATGGGAAGAGATATTGATTAGCATTATTTATCAATACACACAGTTCAATATATTCATTGCTCATGAGTATATTGACAGCTTATTGACTATTAAAATGTTAATTCTATAATACCATGGTTACTTAGTTGATTCCTGATGACTGACATTGTGAATTCTTTGTGTGGATATGTGAAACACCAAAACTCCCCTGCAGGAGCCCCTCATCTACCCGCTCTGGAGGCAGTCGCGGTAGAGGCTCCTCCTCTCACCCCCCCAAAGGTGGCACTGGAGGGAGAGGGACAGGGACTGTTGTAAGGGAGACAGGGAGAGGGACTG
>JACXGK010013313.1:0-13101 GCA_016801125.1 Novumbra hubbsi
TTTTTTTCCCCCCCCCCCCCCCCCCCCCCCCAATCAAGCCAGATTCAAGCAAAGCACATGCTGCTGTAAATCTGCACTTGAGTCCAGACCGATGGATCGCCCATGGCACACTACCAAGTAAATATTAAGGTGTTGAATTTGGAACGGTCCTCTTCAAAAATGTCGGTTTGATTTCATATGTGAGGGGGACAAATACTTTTGGCAAATGCTCATAGTTTTATGATGTGATGTCCAAGAAGCTCATGTAGGTGTGAAGGTCAGGCGTCCACATATGGCCATATGGCGCATGTAGACTGGTGGACAAGATCTCTTTGATTCTGCTGTATTTGAATTTCACAACCTCACCCCCCAACCTCACCCCCCCCCCTAACCTCACTTCATCCACTTTTGTAGACTACGGCTCCATGGCTGGCGGATCCTCCTATGACAGAAATCTATATGGTAGGAAACAAAACCTTACAAGGACTGGATTGAGGCCACTCCCCTTTGGTGTGTGTGTGACAGACTTGGAGGACTACTACCCCTCACCTGTCTTTGACCGAGACAGAGAGAGATTCATTACAGAGAACACAAAGCATGTCACACAGCAGAAATGATTGGGCAACATCAAAGAACAAGTTGCAGTTATGTAGCTACATGGCCTGTTTTTCATGGACAAAGGTTTTTAGTAAAACAAATATGCTCAACAAGGTATATTTTATTGCAAGGCCGTAGACATGGAGTCAACATTGTGACCTGTTTTGGTGTGAATGAATGTGACAACAGGTGCACTGGAGAGGCCACAGAGACAACCCCACAAAAAAGAATGGTTTTGCAGGTGGTGGCCACAGACAATCACTTCCTCCTCTTTCCTGGCTGATTCTTCTTCGTTTTTCTAGTGTCCTTGTCACTACTGGCAGCATGAGGCAGTCCAGGGGGGTGTCACGCCCTGATGGGTTTCACCTGTTCCCCTGTCTCCGCCCCCCCCCACCAGGTGTTGTCTAGTTCCAATCACCCTCCGTGTATTTAGTCCTTGTGTCCCCAGCTGGCAGTGCCAGATCGTCTTGTCCAGTACAGCGACTCCAGCGTTTCATAGTCCTTGTTTCCTAGCCCCAGCCCAGTACCTTGCTTGTCTCTTGAGTTCCCGTTACCGACCTTCGCTTGCCCACCGACCACGTCTCTGCCCATCGTCTGACACACACCCACTAGCCCCGTTACCGACCTTTGCCTGCCCACCGACCACGTCTCTGCCCATCGTCTGACACACACCCACTAGCCCCGTTACCGACCTTTGCCTGCCCACCGACCACGTCTCTGCCCATCGTCTGATACACACCCACCAGCCTCGTTGCCGACCCACGCCTGTATTTGACCACCAACATTCTGTACGCTCACGCGTTGCACTTACCTGGATCCTGTCTGCCTTTGGGTCCTACCAGCTTAATCCTGATAGGGGGGGCCTTTTGAGCATATTTTAAATTGACCCCGCCAATTTATATTATAATTACGGCATTGCCCTGTTGTCAGCGGGGTTTAGATATAGATCTCAACATTAAAAAATATTTTAAATGAAAACGCATGAGACACAGAGATCGTTAGAACGTGCCCTTTACCCAGCATAAACCACGCCCACCGTAAGGTAACACCGCCCTAAATCAGGTGTATTTGGGATTCCCCTTCTCCAGCAACGTAGATCTTAATATTTCACTTCCGTCAAAGATCGGTTTTCAAGTTTATAGAAACTATATATAGACAGTGAGAGATAAGGACAAACCATGAATGTTACTTTAGGAACATCGCCTCTGGCAGTTATTTGTTTAACAACACAGTTAAGAGATGTCACGGGTCAGTCTGCAGAATTAATGCATGATGCTATTTTGAAATATAATTAATCAACGTTTAGCATATGTTTGCGCTATCTTAACACAGGATCTTTTCTTTCTTTAATCCGATATTATAATTGTTGCCTATCGATGTTTATGATTTGGTACCTTGTTTTTTCTTCGTTCTCCAGGTTTGGATAATTTGCCTCTCCGTTTGCCTGTGTTTTGCGAGGCCGTCGTCGGCGAAGAGATGTCTCAGTAAGAGGGGATTCGAAAAGCGGGCAGCAAGATATATGTTCGGCACACACTGCCTTCAGACGGATGTCACTGACAGCATCAACCTCCAGCAGCATTGGAACAAGCAGAGCTGCGCCAGCTTCAAACGCCACACCGCGTCTCTGTCATCAGAGCACTATAACAACCGCTCTCTCTCGCCCTGGGGGTACAGGTAATGCGTTTCTTCGGTATCTGTAATTTACACTCACTTAAATATGTACGTACTCATTCGTGCAAATAGCCAACCACCTGCAACTCAATGCAAAAATCCTGCCTGTTCAGTGGATTCAATTGTTGTTCGACGTAGTATTAGAAATCGAAAGACGCGTGATCTAAGCGAGTTGGACCATGTTATGATTGTTGGTGCCGGTCGTAGTTTCAACAGATTAGAAACCGCAGACCTTTGATTTTAACTCAGCAGTCTCTCGAGAATACGGTAGTGGTGCGATAAACAAAAGCATCCAGTTTTAATTTTTTTGTTAGGAAGTCGGAGGGGAATCCTCTGACTCGTTTCGTCTGACAGAAAGGACACAAATGATCAAATAACTGTGCCGCGCAAAAGTGCATCTCTGAACGCAAACCGCGCGGAACCTTGAAGCGGATGGAGGCCTGGAGGTCACCGATAAATCGCGTACCTTATAACTTATAACTTTTGATTTGCATTGCTTTAATTTAACAGCCTGACCCAGTCACTTGGCTTGGTAACCTGAGAGCTGTGACTAGTGAATAGAAGATCACATATTAACAGAATGAGCTATGGATGGAAGAACTGACAGCCCGTGATTACAGATTACACTGTTATAATAAGCATTTCATAAAATGGTAATTGGTTAAAAAACAAAAGATGTATGATTTTGGGGTTTATCAACTTTGCCAAGTTTCAAGCCATGACAATGTGACAAGCACTATGAGTTTCATAATAGTGCCATTTCCAGCTACAATGACAACCACTCACATTCCTTAAATTCCTTCAATTTCTGATCACTCCCCTGTCTCTATTGGCCTGCTCTTCCTTGCTGAGCCACTTTAACTCTAAAGGATGCGTGGGTAAACAAACCTGAACACATTCATGCTTTACAGGTCCTCCAAATCCCTCCTTGTTTCTCTGCCCCTTTGACATTGACTTGCTTGAGCATGTTGGATGCATGTTTTGCTGGATGAACCAGCGTAAAGGCTGATAATTATTGGACAATATTTACCTACTTCCAAGACTAGTGTACGGTAACTATATTTTCTGGAACACACTGAACTGTATTTATAAGTGGACAGTTTAATCATCCAAATATATTCCCCCATATACTTGGATAACAGCAAATCACAGGGCTGGCAGGTGAATTTAGGGGAGAGTTCATGAGGTTGTTGGTGGAAGCAGAAGTTATTTAGTGAAAGACTTCAGAGAAGCAGGTGCATCTGGAGAAGATAGTATTGTCACATGGTTCAATTGAATACCTTTTAACCCATACCCTTATTTAATTAAAACAGACGTTGCATTATTGACTGCATTAAAATGTGTTAAAAATAATTAGCATTAAAAAACAGAACACTTGAAACCGGTACGGAGCTTACGGTCACGACAAAGGTATTTTTTACCCTGAGAAATGTTGGCTATGTATTTACAAATGGGTATCAAAAGAGACTGGTAAGACAATGCGTGGATTTGATGGGGTCAAATGAGTTGGTTAATAGGAAGAGGGCATAATATTGAGCACTGTGGAACCACGACAGTTAGCATAGAGTTAAAGATAGTATAGACTGGGGTTGGACACAGCGTAACATTTTGTGGGACAGAAAGCGCTTTCAGCAGCGGATAGAGACGAGGAGCAGATAGCTAGGAGTGAAAGAAGCGTTCAGAAGTATAGGACTAACATTGTTTTGGACAACACCTGTCTCTTGCAGGATTGACGAAAAGGAGGACCGTATTCCGTCCAGAATCATAGTGGCTGAGTGCCTGTGTAAGGGCTGCATCATCAACCGGCACGAGGACCTGAAATATAACTCCGTCCCGGTTCTGGCCACATTCAAGGTGCTGCAGAAGACCGTATGCCCCAGCAACCCCCTCCGGTACCAGGTCACGGTGGACTCGGTCACCATCCCTGTGGCCTGCACCTGTGTTGTGCCTCGACAGACCGTTGAGTATCACGGATGAGGTCAATGGATGACTCCCAAAGGACCCCTTAAAGCCGGGCTCCTGTGAGCACAGCAGCTACTGCTGCTAGTATTACTATGTTTCCCAATGTCTTTACTCATTACCTGGTTTAAAGAGACAATACCTCCCTCAGATTGTATTTATTAATTGCCTATATTGTATTTATTAATTTCATAAACATTTTCCTACATGTTTTATTTTTTTAATATTGGAACGTTCTTATGGTGGATCGCTCAAAACAAATGTAAATATTGCTTCTGGCCAGGTTGAAATACAAAGATAATCTCCACATTTTGGCTTGTCTTAGAGAAATGTGACCTTTTAATTAATCTCCAAAAATGAACGTGACCTTTCCCAGGGATGCTCTACAAACTGTACTCTTGTACACAGAGGTGTAGATTTGGAGAGAGGCGGTCATAACTCTCCCAATATTGGTAAAAAGGAAATTAATTGGAAGTCCTGTTGTTATTCAATTCCATGGTGACAAAAGGATGCTGGATTTGTCAACATGTTTTGAACCCTCTATCATCTTCCAACTGGGGTCTGTCAATGAAACAGGAAGTTACAAGACAAGCTCTGTTGTAGGCTTGCTTGACCCTCCAATAATATAAAAAACAATTTGATCAAAAGCTACTGAACTAAATGTTACACTATATCTTGTTTTGAATGAAAATGTTGTATTGGGCATTGTTCTAGAATAAATACAATACCTTCCTACAGACTGTACACTTGTCCATCCAGTAGTGAAACAAGACAAAACTAAAAGAACCTACCTCATAATGGAATACATTGTAACCCTGCATCCATTCACTGTAGAAAATGTTACTTGCTTAATAACAACATCAAAAGGTAAACATATCCTAGGTCTGGAACCACCTCGTCAGGAACCCCCAGACATTTGTTTGTAGCCCCGAACAGGCACACTTGATTCACTAATCAATGGCTAGGTGATAATCTGACACGTCTAATCCCATGCCTGCTCTAGACTAAATCAAATATGTGAAATGGCTGAGTTCCCCGTAGAGATAAATAAACACCTCAGCGCCAATTACTGTACCCTACTCTACAGGGGCGTCGCCCCCGTGGGGGATGGGGGGGTTTTAACACCCACACTTTCCCCGATGAGAGGGTTCAACACCCACACTTTCCCCGATGAGAGGGTTCAACACCCACACTTTTCCCGATAAGAGGGTTCAACACCCACACTTCGTGGTTATTGTTAATAAACAAACCACATCCATACCCCGCACTTTTGAAAAGCTTGCTACGCCTCTGCTACTCTAGATGAAAACGTTTGCTAAATTACTAGGATAAAAAAAAAAAAAAATTAACACAACACTACAAAGTTCCCTGCAAAAACCTACTCTACATCAGATCCGACCAACCCTGTTAGCTACTGTTCACTAGCGTAATCATTCTGAATCCATGTGCTATATTGAGACAAACACATTTCAAATAAGTTATACAGCTCTTCATACATGGACATATTTTCATCCAAAATATTATATTGGTCATGTCAGAGCCTGAACCTCGACATTGTAGACGCTGTGTGGGATCACTTAAATTAGAAGAAGGAACCCAAGGTCAAACAGGATTTATGGCAATTCTTGCAAGAGGCTTGGTAGAATTTACCGCCGATCATCAGAGAAAACATCAGCCTACTAATGCAAATTGCTTCAGTCTTTCTTTCTAAGCGAGGCCACTTATCTCTGGTTGTCGTTAATGTACGAAAAGGTGCAATATTTCATTTTATGGAACAGAATCTCCCCTTTCATCTGCGGTAGAAAGTAAGGTCCTAGCATATATGGTTCTGTTAGTAAATGGCATAGCGGCTGATGAATGAGTATGTCAAACGACTTCTGTTATTAATGTTTCTTTGCGTATATTTATTATGTTATATAGTGGGTTTTTGTTTTTAGTAGGTAAACATCTTCAAACTATTCTCTCAGGTGGGTATACATATATAATATATGTATATATATATATTGCATATACTGCATCTAAGTTAAAAATAAAAACACTAGATACCTCCATCAGCAAATTTCAAACTAGTATGTTATTAACTCACGGCAACTGATGTCCCAGAATAGTGAGCAACCCTGAGTCCAACTACTAGTATTTGGGAAAAGTATAGATACTTTCTTAAGAATTATTTAGGTATGGGTTTAAAGAAAACCTGCTTTGAAGTGGAAATATTCACTGGACAAACATGTGTAATAATTTATTTTCAGTAGTCAGCCAAGCACTTAAAATGCTTGGCTGACTACTTTCTATATACGTTCTGTAAGAATGCTGTTAATGAGCAACAGAATTCATAACAACACAATGTAGCACAGACTACCTGGAATTCCCGTTGCCGGAATCCTTGTTGTGTCTCCCAAGGTCAAACGGTTTTACCTGATTGCTCACCAGACACATGAATGCTGAGCCAGCAGGAATGTGCCCTGGTCCAAGTGCCGTGTAGACTAGAAGGTATTTTCTTTTCTTGTGAGTTTGACTGTTTCACTTTCATCAGATTTTTTAGGAGAAACCACATACAAGTGTCACTATACTATTAACACTGACACATGAGTAGAGACCACGCATGTCTCATTGGGAACATGACCTCCGGCACTATATTAACACTGACACATGAGTAGAGACCACGCATGTCTCATTGGGAACATGACCTCCGGCACTATATTAACACTGACAGAGGGAGTGGCAGGTCATCAAACCATCATTACCTTATAGCGCTGCACATGGCCAAATGTAAACAAATATTAGCATACTGCTCCTATGCAATCTCAGGACAAGTGAGATTTGAGGACTATGCCTATTTAAGGTAGAGTCAGTTATTTGTTTTGATCTTTATATAAAAAAAGTCATGTAGAGTGAGTGCTTTTCGGTATTGTTCTGTACTGTCTATCTAAGATAATCTAAATACTTTAAACTTGGTGAACTTTTGGTCCAACATCCTGGAGGCTTGCATGAGTGGTTTAGTATTGTCTGTGTACCAAGGAGTGAGTTTCTTGTTGCATATTTCTTTTGGTTTTAGTGATGTAATGCTATCTAAAGTATTTTGCAGTGCTAAGTTTAGATCCTTGATTAGATTGTTTGCAGACTCTGTCACGCCTGGAAGAATATCAAAAATCTATTGGTAGTCAGATCATTTATATTATGGCTTTTAAAGGTAATTGTTTGGGGATGCAAGTGTATTTCTTGTTGTAGTATTTCGACATTCCAGGATTATTTCATGAATTCATTAAAGCTTTATCATAATAAATTCGCTGTTGTTAGCACTACTGTGTCTTTTCTCATCCTGGAATGAGGCCCAGTCTCAAGAGGCAAAATGCTATGCTACGTGCTCTGGCTTTGCTATCGACAGACTTTGAGAGAACACATAGTCAGATGAAGAAAGGGAGGCAAGGGTAGCAGTATTTTCTGGGGTGATCCATGACTCCATGAGTGTGGGTGTTACCTAATGTTTAGAGTTGTTTAGAGCAGAACATAAGCCATCTTCCACTCAAAAAGTGATAAAAAAACTTTTATTTTAAACAGTTCATGGCGTAACGCAAAACTGAAAAATCTGAGAAACAAAGCCTCGCTCCACAAATTGTTTGGGTGGTAACCCGTGGTAATATTATTGTCACTGATGAAGGTTCTCAGGGTTTTTGTTGGGGTCGTGTAATTCAAACCCATCCTTTCCGAGAGTAGAGCATACGTTAGTTACAATCGTTTTCACCAATCGAGTATACAGATGAGTTAGGGCTTAGGGGTCAAGGGTCAGGTCTAGAGCCCTTCAACTGGGAGCTTAGCCGGCTGTCCCACGGTCATCCCTTCCTCATCCCCTCCCGGGGACTGGAGCAGAGACTCCCCAGTTCCCGGCCAAGGAGACGCAAAGCCCCGTCCCTCGGCCTCCCTCTCCCGACGGCTCTCCAGGATGTCAGCGGCCCGGGTGGCCCCCGTCTCCTCCTTCCACAGCTTGTCGTGCTCCACCTTCAGCTCCTGGTAGCTCCTGGAGAACATGTGGAAGATGGAGGTGGCCGGGAAGGACATGATGAGGATCCCGCTCAGGATGCTCCCCAGCGCCACCACCTGACCCGGGACGCTGTGGGGCACCATGTCCCCGTAGCCCACGGTCGTCATGGTGATGATGGCCCACCAGTAGGAGGCGGGGATGCTGCTGAAGCTGTGGCGGGGCGCGGCGGCGGCGTCGGGCGCCAGCTCGCTCTCGGCCAGGTGCACCATGGGAGAGTAGAAGGCCATGCCGACGGTGACGAAGAGGACGAGGAGGCCGAACTCGCGGACGCTGCGCCTCATGGTCAGGCCCAGCGTCTGGAGGCCCACGGAGTGACGCGCCAGCCGCATGACGTACAGGATGCGCAGGGCTCGCATCAGACGGAGGACCAGACCCAGCCTGTCCAGGTAGCCCCTCCCTGCAGGGGCACAGAGACGGGCTGTAAGACAGGAGCTCGGGGAGTTTCCGGAAACCGGTGGCGTCATTTAGTCATGCCAACGAGCTCTCTTTCAGGGATCAGCTGGTCCTCATGCTGGCGTTGGAAACATTAACAGACCATGTAAACGTGAATCGGCTGAACGGCGGGCGTTCCTCGGGTTTGAACAGATATCGTTTGGCAAAACCGAAACATTGGTAAGCATTTTCCACCTGCCCCGGGGTTGTCATTCGCCTGGTTCTTCTCCACCACGACCAGGGACATGTAGTAGGGAAGGATGGCCACCACGTCGATGATGTTCAGGGGCCCGCGGGCAAAATCCAGTTTGGAGCGAGCGTTGAGGAACCGCAGAATGAACTCCATGGAGAACCAGGCAACACACACCGACTCCACTACAAACATATGACGACACTTTTGGGAACACTCGCCCTTAGGGGGAGAAGGGGCGCGGGGAGAAATGGTGGGGGGAGAAAGAAAGAAGGGGTGGGGGGAGAAGGGGGAGAAAGAGACGGGGAGGAAGCAGAGGAGGACAGAGAGTACAGGCAAGAGAAAGATGTATTGAGAAGAGAAAGAGTTGTGATAATATGCATGTACCTTATTCAAGAAACTTTGGTTTTATCTATCTATCTATATTTTATGACTCTAAACACGGCCGCTTCCTGAAAACGCAACGACAACCCAGACATCACTAGTGCTCAGGACTTCTGCCCTCCTAGAGCTCCTTTCGGATCCTTCGGTTGAATTCTGCTCTTCAATGTGTGGTCCTTTTGCAGGACGTTTTGACACATAACAACAAACATTTCTTTTGGAGTAAGTTGTCAAGGGCCTCCCCAACCTTGAAGCCCTGCCGTTTCTGCCCCGTTTCACCCACCTGGTTCTCCTCCTCACGCAGATCCGGCATGGTGCTGATGCAGAGGCTAATGACCGTCACCGCCACCATGGTCATGGAGATGCAGGCGAAGGTCTTCCCCGCCCATCCGGAGTGGGGGTTCTCCACCACCTCCCGCAACCTATGGACACGGAGTTAAAAAGATTGGCGTCTTTTTGTTGCGTTCTTCAACGCACGGTGTAAACGTCTGGACGTGCCTGGAGTTCCCTAAGGAGGGGCACAAGCTGCTATGCTGGACAGCTATTGGCCACTGCACTTCAAGGGCGGCACAGTGTACAGGGAACGGTGTTATTGTCTCCGCAGCAAACAACAAAAGAGAAAAAGCCCTCGTCAGTCTTTATATTACAGGTTGTTAGCTAGCAGGTATGTTTTAATTTGAGAGAAGCGAGCAATGCAATGTAGAGGTCCTTTTCTGGCAAGGCGTGTTCGTGTCCACTGTCTGAAATGCACTCAATGCACGTAACCAATGCGAGATACGGTTCACACACACAAACTAAAACAGTATGAACGCACCACTACAACACCCCTCAGACGTTCAAGTTAATATCAGATGTTCGCCCCCGGTGTCTGGCAGCGTCTCCGATGCTGACTGTGGCAAAAAAAGGAGTCCTTTAACGCCAATGTTTATACCTGCTCATCAGCCCGCGGTAGCCGGCCTCTGCCTGCAGGGGGAGCCGTTGCATCTCCAGCCTCTTCTGCCTCCACTCCTCCTCCTTGCGTTCGCGATCCCTCACCTCGAAGCAAAGACACAACCACGCTTGAATTCCAAAGTGAATTTCCCAAGAACCTCCCAGTGAATGGAGAAGTCTTCTTTGCCAGGATCACATCTCTTGGGGGGTGTAACTTTAGAAATGTTAAAACCATTTAAATAGATGCGGGGTACCTCCTCCACACGAGTCATCATGCGTCTGCGGCAGCAGCGCTCCATGTGGGTGTGGTCGAGCCCCCAGTACTCCAGCTCGTCGTGTAGAGATATGGCACACAGTTCCCGGAGGAGACGGAGCTTCCCGGCGGCCAGGAAGTTCAGGATGACTCGGAATGCCGCTGGGTTCCGGTCAAAGAAGAACTCCCTGCGGTCCTCGTCGTAGTCGTCACAGAGCTGACGGATGTCCCCCAGGCTGGAGCAGAGGCGCAGCCGGCCCAGCCTCGTCAGGGGGAACTCCTCCAAGGTGCTCCAGGGAAACGCGTACAGGCTGCCTCCCACATTGATCACAGCCTTAGCATTTGAACACAGAGAATATGCCTGGTTTGCTTTGGGAAGTTGGTCAAAGGTTCGGTAGTACAGTAATAATGGTGTAGTGGTATTAGTGTAGTAGTAGTATTAAGAGTTGTACTGGTAGCAGCATTCAACATTAATAATAGTATTAGCAGTAGTATTACCTGTAGGGTATGGTCAACATTAATAATAGTATTAGTAGTAGTATTACCTGTAGGGTATGGTCAACATTAATAATAGTATTAGCAGTAGTATTACCTGTAGGGTATGGTCAACATTAATAAAAGTATTAGCAGTAGTATTACCTGTAGGGTATGGTCAACATTAATAATAGTATTAGCAGTAGCATTACCTGTAGGGTATGGTCAACATTAATAATAGTATTAGCAGTAGTATTACCTGTAGGGTATGGTCAACATTAATAATAGTATTAGCAGTAGTATTACCTGTAGGGTATGGTCAACATTAATAAAAGTATTAGTAGTAGTATTACCTGTAGGGTATGGTCAACATTAATAAAAGTATTAGTAGTAGTATTACCTGTAGGGAATGGTCAACATTAATAATAGTATTAGCAGTAGTATTACCTGTAGGGTATGGTCAACATTAATAATAGTATTAGCAGTAGTATTACCTGTAGGGTATGGTCAACATTAATAAAAGTATTAGTAGTAGTATTACCTGTAGGGTATGGTCAACATTAATAATAGTATTAGCAGTAGTATTACCTGTAGGGTATGGTCAACATTAATAAAAGTATTAGTAGTAGTATTACCTGTAGGGTATGGTCAACATTAATAATAGTATTAGCAGTAGTATTACCTGTAGGGTATGGTCAACATTAATAATAGTATTAGCAGTAGTATTACCTGTAGGGTATGGTCAACATTAATAATAGTATTAGCAGTAGTATTACCTGTAGGGTATGGTCAACATTAATAAAAGTATTAGCAGTAGTATTACCTGTAGGGTATGGTCAACATTGGGCCAGGCCATGTCTTCTTCAATGTGGAGACGGTGGACACGCTGGTAATACATGCCCTTGATGGTCTCGGTCTCGATGGTCTCTGTGAAGATGCCTTCCAGGCTGCTGTTGTCACTGCTGACGGAGAAGCTACTGAAGTCTTGGGCATTGCTGATGAGCGGCATGATGGTTACCAGGACGATGGTGAGGTGATCTGGGGGGGGAAAGACAACTCCTGGGAGGACGGAATCCAAGAAGGTTTAACCTGAGACCTAAAACGTTGTTAGCTCCCTATGCTAGCACATAAGCTTCGGCTCAGCAGGCTAGCCAACAAGCACGGTTTGTCCGTACAAAACCCTAACCATTACCCTGAGCAAAGGGACTCCTCCAGGAGGGGCATGTTGACTCCTTGGACATTTCACGGAGGGTCTAAGAACTTAAGGCTCAGTTTGAGCAACAGCGGTCAGAATAAAACCGTGTAGGAACTGAATGGAAGGCCACACTGAAATAACATTTGTGAGCGTTTGTTTCTTTTATAGGAGACTCCATCCGTCCCTGACTAGCTTGTGTTTATGCAGAGAGGAGATGCTGTAGAGACTCACAGGAATCCATGGAGGATATTTTGTTACAACATATCCTGTATGGCTCCAAATCAATTCCCAGTGCCCACCGACATTAGCCTGATTACATTTGGGTAATAAAACCCCTCATGTGAAGAATATCTCCCATCCTGATGGAGCCCATAAGCCATTTGACCAACGTCTAAATGGCTGAGATAGGAATATGCATATGGATTTAGGATTATCTGATTTTATTAGGATTGCCATTAGCTAAAGATAACAGCAGAAGATACACTTCTTGGAGTCCACAGAAGACATAGAACATTAAATAACACATGACTTAACCAGTATAGTACAAAGACACATCTCCCTTATAGAGACTGTACTATAAATGTAATGTCGAAAACATTCCCGATGACATTTAGAGTACAGATAGGACTGTCTATTACATCAGGAATTTGATTAAAGTTTAAACTGCTATAATTATACATTGCAACAGAGAAAAGCTGAGCTAATGTCTCCCTAGCATACCAAGAGCAGACCTGTACATCCTAGCATACCAAGAGCAGACCTGAACATCCTAGCATACCAAGAGCAGACCTGTACATCCTAGCATACCAAGAGCAGACCTGTACATCCTAGCATACCAAGAGCAGACCTGTACATCCTAGCATACCAAGAGCAGACCTGTACATCCTAGCATACCAAGAGCAGACCTGTACATCCTAGCAAACCATGAGCAGACCTGTACATCTTAGCATACCAAGAGCAGACCTGTACATCCTAGCATACCAAGAGCAGACCTGTACATC
>JACXGK010013314.1:0-13086 GCA_016801125.1 Novumbra hubbsi
ATACTCTGGTTTACCAAGTTAATTTCTCAAACCACACTTTTTTCTGTTGTCATTGTTGAGGTTTGGGCTGCATGACCGACACTGAGATATGATTTCAGGTTCATCGTATTCCCAGCAAATGAAATGGAACCTGGAGGGGACTGTTACACCTGGTGTACTGGGAATGGATTTTAATTTGTGCTGTGGTGCGAGGCGCTGCCCATAAAAATGTCTTTAGACGTGCATTATTAAATTCACTAACATGTAAGACGAGACCAGAATGCCTGATGTGCTCGGATGTATTTGAGCAACAATGCAAGACCGTTAAGATGAAAGGGAAATGAGAATTGTTGG
Organism: Novumbra hubbsi; assembly: GCA_016801125.1. Classification (NCBI taxonomy): domain Eukaryota; kingdom Metazoa; phylum Chordata; class Actinopteri; order Esociformes; family Umbridae; genus Novumbra; species Novumbra hubbsi. Next base: position 334 of record JACXGK010013314.1, read on the forward strand.
GAAATGCAGAGTGGGTCTGTAGCCAGTGGGCTGATATTAAAAATAGACATGAGATTGGTGAGGAAGAAAACAGTGAGCCGGCCGGGGTGGGGGAGGTGTGTTCTTCTGGGGTTCGAAAATTGAGAAAAACTGAGTGTTTCTGTCCCTCCAAGGTCTGAGCACAGACACTAAACATTCCACACTGCCAAGGGAGGGGGGATTCATTAACATAAGAAGAGGTCCCTCGGCCAATCACAGCCCCGGAGTGGGAATGCCGGGATTGTGCAGGAACTGGGGGGTGTCAGGTTACTGCGCATTCCTCCCTCCCCTGGACAGAGAGAGAGGCAGTTGAGAAAGAGCGAAGGGCAGACACGCCGAGAGAGAGAGGGAAGTAAATGGGACATTCTCATTCTTGCCCTCTGAGATCACAGTGCCGGAGAATGTGTTAGGATCTGCCCAGTCTTTCTGCCTGGGAGCAAGACAACAGGGGACTTTAACTGGTGGCCAGACACAGGGTCTGTTTCCAGGGCTACATCTCTACCCTGTTACCCCCTGTCTGGAGTCTGTCGGACCGACTCACACAACAGGGCTGAAAATGAACTATCTGGTGAGTGTGGAAAGTCGATGTTTGTGTTTGCTGTTCTCATTGCCGTGTGAATGCTTTGGCCAGGACACACTAAATTCCCCTGTTGGGAAAGAGTAGAGAGGTGGAACAAAGCGAGTGAGAGCAGAAAGGGTAGAGAAGTGGGAGGCTATGTGTGTGTTACTGTCTGGGTTTTACTTTGTGTGTCAGAATGTGTAACGTGTCGGGTGTTTTGGGCAGAAAGACTTTTTCCGTTAAAATTCTACCTACAAAAGGCAATGTTTAATAAGACTTGGACAAAAGCTTGTTTCATTTCTTCCCCAGTTTAGTTCCTGAACAAAGCTTAGTGTTCTTTGATGCTGTCCTGTGTGTTTCGTAAAAGCCCCTGTCCTCCGAGAGGGGGAGAGTTGGAGGGCTTTAGACGCTGTTATAAGAAAGGGCTTTGAAACCGCCAGGAGAGAGAGAGCCCTGCTGCTCTGCTGAGTCAGGAGAAAGTTGAAAGATTAAGGTTGTCTGGGGAGGGAAAGAGAAGGGTGGAAGGGCATGGAAGGGTGGAAGGGCCTGCTTCCTGGGGCCTGGGCAGCCCTGGTCCTGGTATAAAGGTGTGGGCATGGTCCCCTTGTAGGTCTGTAGTTACACATGGGTTTGGTGTTGGGTTGACAGGACCGTGTTTCTGTCTGACAAGTTTATGGTCAGCTCAGCCTTGGGACGGACCCCCTGGGGAGCCCAAGTGAAGTCCTCCTGTCTGACTCCTGGCCTGGGGATTCACACACACTTTAGCAAGCATGCAATTACCCAGTCAGCTTACCGCACTGACATTACCATATATGCATTTAAGATGAGGGTGTCTGTCCCCGGCTGTCTTTCATTTGCACGTCTAATTGGTGACTGTGACGAGGATACATAGATGGACGGTTTGGCCTATGTTTCTCTGAGAGATGTTTGTTTCCCGGACTTGCCTTGGTAACCATGCCTGTGGAGTACAGGTCCAACTTGACAATGCCATGGCTGCATTGTAACATGCTAGATGTCCGGTTGCTATTCGAGAACCTGGGGGGTTCATGAGGCCAGGAAGTGATGACGGTCTATAAATAGATGAAGTGGATTCCCACCATGCGGTAGTGGCTGTCAGGCTTACTCAGGCCTACAGAGAGATCATCTGAGTAACCCGAAACCTCAGGCCCGCCTCCTCGGCAGGCTGCATCACCTCCGACTGACTCACGGCCCCTCTGGATGTTGGGGCGGGATTCCTCCTCGTTACCCCGCTGGGAGGTCTGTCAGCGCTCAGCAAAGCCCCTCAGTCTGTCTGCCCTCGGAGGGATTAGAGGTGTCACAGAGCCGGTGGCTGTAGTGATGCCTGCCGGGGTACCAGGCAGCAGGCGGTTCCTCCGTCCTGGAGTAGGGGCCACAGCAGACACAGGGCGGGTCACTAGACACTGGTGACACACGACTAACTGAGTCACCGTGTTTCAGGTTGAGGTTAAAAACAGATTACAGCAAAACGTAGTCTCGTAGAACCAAACGAAAACATGTGAAGCTGTGCGAGTGACGCAAGGCCTTATGGCTCAGGGCATTGTGGCCACACTTGAATGTGCTGAATTCCTTCTGTAAGTTTAGGCGGTTTATTGTCGTAAATGTGGCATTATGGAGATACTAAACATGATCATTTCTTGGTGTTTCTTGGATAGCTTTAACTCTAAGCGACGCTACAGAGAGAACTAAAGGTTTGTGGCAGGCTGTGCTGATCTCCACTGGGCCTGATCTCCTGACCACGAAGCTCCCAGTTCCTTACCCAGCGAGCTCTGGCGGTATCTCTCTCCTCCCACTGCAAACAACAGGGCCTGAAGGCACATGTTTTCCACTGTAGTCAGGCCGCGCCCTCCCCAGGGCACCTGCTTTATGTAGGGGGTATTGGGCTTTACTGGAGGAATGGAGCCACAAACTGAAGGGTTTCAGATACAAAATCTGTGGTTGATCAAAATATCTAGCTAGGCATGCATCTGACTAAACTGATTCTGTGGAAGGAGCCAGGTTCCAAGTCTGTACCTGGAGTATCTACCCTGCTGTATTGCACTAAAACCCCAATTATACTAACCTAATTTTACCTGTTAACCAGGTATTTATTAGAATCTGCTGTGCTAGATGTGGGTTGGACTAAAATCGTACAGAATAGAAACTCGCCAGGAGCCCGGTAGAGCACGGATTTATTCTCTTTGCCCATTCGGACTGATTGATTTTGGAGTGTAAGTATCCTACTGAAGTCCATCTAGCTACAGTACATTTGGCCTGTCCTCAGCTTATATATGTGGTTCGGTACCCCTGAAATACATCAGAGTGCTTCCTGACCTTGTGAAGGCTGTGGTCACAATGATGTTTGAAACCCTGGAAATGAATTGTATCACTGTATTTTAAAATCTATTGTTAGGTATTGAGAGAATTCTGTTGTTACCATTGCGACTCCTTGTGTTAATGGACGATTGATGTTTTTTTTAAGATAAGAGACCTCAGGGCTTTGGTGAAGGATGTGTTCTGTTCCTTTCTGCTGCACAATAAAACTGTTTCTTCTTAACTAGATTATGGATTGATAATAAAAGCTTTTCCCAATGTGTCTTCTTAGTGTGGGTGACATTCTACTGCACCCTGACCAGGAAGTCTGTCACTCTTGTGCAACGGGCAGAGCATTTTATTGGCCTGTAGCTACAAGAAACTTGCCAGCATTGAAACTAGACAGGAGAAGGGGTTGAAGTTATGTGTGGGTTATTCATGTTTCCACCTTGGTTTGACATGATTCATAAGAGTGGCAGCCAGTGTAGTTGGCTGTAGTGTGAATGTGTATTTGTTTGAGAACCTTTACTTGACCCAGGCTACATATGGCAGCTGTCACTGATAGTATATTGTGAGTATAGTAAGTTGATTGCCTTGTTTTTCTTTTAATTCTCAATAATTTCTATTTAGGGCAGAATTTTCAAATACAAAATCTGTGTGTGTTTTGTGTAGCGTGTGTTTCGTGTGGTAAGAGGGGGTGTCAACCTTGGAATGTGAGTTAAGTGGAGATGTAGGTGGAAGATATGGAATGTTGGAGTAAGTGGGCCTCTGAGGGTTGGAGCAAATGTGAGACGGGTCTGGGCTCGTCTTGAGAATACCAAAGACATGGATATAGATCCTGAGGTGTTACCCCAACACACCTATTCAAAGGAAAAAACACACTTCATTGTCAACCATTTTTGTGAAGAGGAACATGTAATTACCTCATCTAATTAAGATTATGACACATTATATAGTAAGTCAACTGTATACAAAGCCCAACCAAAATGTAAGTTCCTCTAAGATTTTGACATTAACCTGCAGCTAGCCCCTCTGTAGCTACTGTTGTGTATTGTTCAGTATTCTTTCTTACAAATGGTCCCATATGGGCCTCTCACTGGCCTTTTTATGAGGTAGTCACTTAATTATTGCTTGCTACCTTGTGGGAAGGCACAAATGTCTTACCAGTAGCGGCAACGTCAGAACACTGCTTCTGTGTCACAGCAGTGGCTGTCTCAGATGATTAAGGCCAAAACAACATCCACACTGGACCGATTCACACGTTCACTCACTATGGCCCGGTTCTTCTGCTTGACGATAGTCAGTCAGACAGGAGCAGGTCTGATCCTGAGTCTGCTCCCTGTTAGTGAGTAGGCCTGGATCTTATACAGCTGGCTTAAACACAGGCCGGTTTTTGCTGTAATTGCAGTCTACCTGCCGCTATACTGCTGTGGGCATCAGAAGAGTCATGGTCCAGGTGCTAGCATACTACCTTCCCTCAGGGGAAGGCAGTGACTTCTCAGAAATACCCCCAAACCAAAAAGTCTACCATTTGTAAACCAGCACAATTGTTTGGCCTGGTTTAGGTAGTGAATGTCATTTAAGTATCAGAGGTGGTGTTGGTTTGTTTAGAACAAATGGGTGGTTGGATGGAGACAGAAACAGCACAGTGGAGAACATGTATTGTTTGTAAATGAGATGACTTATGGCTGTCATGCTTTGTGAGTCGAGGAGGAAGGAGGGGTTCATAGAATGCCGAGTCTTTGTGCCCAGGGCCCAGTGTCCGTGGGACAAATACACAGTGGCGTACAAAACACACACACACACCCTCCGGTATCTTTAACCACTGTTTGTCCCACAGGGTCACTTTAGAGGCAGAAGACAAAGGCCACCCTGCCCTCCCCGTCTGTCTCACACACACACACACAAACAACACACTCCCCGTCTGTCTCACACACACACACAAACAACACACACCCCGTCTGTCTCACACACACACACAAACAACACACTCCCCGTCTGTCTCACACACACACACAAACAACACACTCCCCGTCTGTCTCAGACACGCACACAAACAACACACTCCCTGTCCCTCTCAGACACGCACACAAACAACACACTCCCTGTCTCTCTCAGACACACACACAACAAACTCCCTGCCCTCCCCTTTTCTCACACACACACACACAACAAACTCCCTGCCCTCCCCTTTTCTCACACACACACACACAACACACTCCCTGCCCTCCCCGTCTCTCTCACACACACACACACACTTCTTGCCTCCCCGTCTCTCTCTCTCACACACACACACACACAACACACTTCTTGCCTCCCCGTCTCTCTCTCTCTCTCTCTCCCACACACACACAACACACTCCCTGCCTTCCCGTCCACTGACCCGTCTGCACTGAGCGCGCTCAACCAGCTGCCACATTACTTCCTGCTCAGTGCCTGTCTAAATGCACCTTCCTTCCCTCTGTTTTCCTGTGGATCTCTCCCCTTTCCTGTCCAGCACCACTCAGTTCCTTGTTCGTCCTCTGGCTTCTTTGGCTTAAGTGTACCGTATAAGCTCCTCTTTTGACCAGCACCCTTTTCAATGCAAATCAATTAACATTCAGGCCTCTGGAGGATGAATACACCTTTCTTCACCTCCTTATCTCTCGTCACATATTTTATATGTGGCGTTAATAAAGTGTGGCTGTAGGGGCCTTGTGGAATGCTTTGAAATGCTACAAGGACTGATATCACCCTGGTTAAGTCTGAGCACTGACAGAGCCAGACTGAGTTGAAAAAACCTCTGGGCCCCAGGAGCTCACTGTTTGAATTGTCATGCTTTTAACCCAAACAAAGGAAATGGAGCACAGCTCAGAGCCAGTGTGGTGTTATTGGCTACATGAACATTGTCAGTGTTAGCACAACAGATTCAAATGAGTGTGGTTTTGACTTGAGAGGTTGGCAGTCTACAAACATACTGTGACCTAACATCTGCGCTGTATAGCATGTTTTTTGGTGTAATGGTACAGGTCAATAGTCAGCCAGCTGCCAGACTCACAGAGTTTACTTTTAGTTTCTAGACAATGATTTCTCTTCAGTTTTGTGGAGGAGTTTGTACAACCATTATATCTGCATTAATAGTATGTTAGTCATCTAGTTATTGATTGATTGACCGAACAACACACAAAGCATTCTTTGATGCACTTCCTGTTCCTGTGTCCATCTGAGGAAAACTGTTTGAGATTTGTGAGGGAGTTATAGCGACAATTTCCAGGCCGGCTTCCTATTTATTAACAAAGGCAAAGTTCAAATCTTGTGATGTCACAAGTGTTTTCTGTCCACACCCTCCCACAGCCACAGGAGAACAGAAACGCATGGCCGTCAAAGGAATCTCTTTCTCCGCCGTGATTGGAATAAAGAAAGCTGCTAGGAGAATGGAAGGGAATAAAAGATGAAATAGTATAGACAATATATAGTGCAGCAGGCTGCCTTAATTTCTACCTCATTGTCATATAGACTCTTTACTCTCTGCAGGTAATCACACCAAACCTCTCCTAAACCATTCACATTTCACATGTGGCCTGTTGGAGGGTAGGCAACACTCAGAGACATGTATCTGTCCCTGTTGAGTCCAATCCATTAATCCATTAAGGCCAGTAGATTTGATATCCCTAGTGGGAGATGGATAATCACTCAGCGCGACTGAATATCTAAGCTCTGCTTTAGTCAATCTGTTGCTGTGAGTACAACCCACATAGCATAATGATCTCTTGCTGTGAGTACAACCCACATAGTATAATGATCTTTTTCTACTAGTCGGAATGAAGGCGTCTCATTATTTCACTAGTCTGTGTGTAAGTGTGTTTGTGTGTAGTTTAGCGTGTGTAGGGCCTGCATGGAGACATTACAGACAGCTGCTGGCCCACAGTGCTGCTCTCAGTCACTGTAGTGGGAGGCGGTGTGCGTCTGGTTGCGTCCGTCCAGAGCCTCTTCAGCCCTGACGGGTGGTGGAGCTGAGGAGAGGATGGACAAGCGGGGCATTGATCAGAGGACCGGCAGATAGGCCCCAACTCCGCTACGCCCACACACACACACACACAGCACACCATTCATCACCGCTCCAACCAACACGGCGTCACAGGATTTGGTGACATCTACGCGGATTCCCTGTTACAAAGTCGCGACTCGCAACACGTAAAAAGCTTTGCTTCATGTACAGGACACCGTTTTTCTAGTGAACGTAAAAAGGATCTTCTTTGTGATTCATGTCATATTCAGATCTGTTTTTTATGTCTATTACAGGACTTCTTCACAATTTATTTCAAGAGTTGCTTCGGTCTTTCGTGTGTATTACACCATGGATGGTTTTTAATGCATTTTATACAATGCATTGGCTACTGATCCAATGTAGCCTTTTTTCGTGTGCGTGTCACATATGTCTACTAAGAACCCTGTGCAGATGTCACACAACCCAACAACACCAGCTCAGTCCTGCGGGATGCAGCCAGAGAGGCATCACAGCAAAGCAACCCTTCAGTGGGACGCTTCTATTCCCAACATTCACAGGATATAGGCAACTGTCAGGGCTGTCTGGGCAACGTGATGTCTGGTAGAGAGTAACTTATGCACTGAGTATCTGGGGCCGACACTAGATCCTCATGACACTGACAGGGAGGATGTAGTACTAATAGCTGGGACAGACACTAGATCCTCATGACACTGACAGGGAGGATGTTGTACTAATAGCTGGGACAGACACTAGATCCTCATGACACTGACAGGGAGGATGTTGTACTAATAGCTGGGACAGACACTAGATCCTCATGACACTGACAGGGAGGATGTAGTACTAATAGCTGGGGCCGACACTAGATCCTCATGACACTGACAGGGAGGATGTTGTACTAATAGCTGGGACAGACACTAGATCCTCATGACACTGACAGGGAGGGTGTAGTACTAATAGCTGGGACAGACACTAGACCCTCATGACACTGACAGGGAGTGTGTAGACAGAGGCTAGAGACTGTCTGGACACTGAGATAGAGGCTGGAGACTGAGAGAGGCTGGAGCCTGATGCTAGAGACAGTCTGGAGACTGAGAGAGGCTAGACACTGAGATACAGACTGGAGACAAAGATTACAGACAAAAAGAAGTTTGAGACCAGCAGGGGTTGGAGAGAAATACTGACTTCACTGGTTATATAATCAGCCTTCAGTCCTGTGGCACTGCTTGCATCTGTAGGCCTGGATGCAGAATGGATTGATGAGGAAACAAGGGTCCCTCTGATTAAGGAAACATTGACTCTCTCTATTGCCAGGCAATAAATCAGGAAGCAGAGGTGCCTCACAATTAACCAATTAGAAGTAGTTAATTTTGCTAGGAAAAAGACAGTGATTGAGAATTGTGTGTGACCTGTGGTCTAGTGAAGGGGCCACTCAGAGGGACCGTGTGTGTGTGTGTGTGAGAGAGAAAGAGAGCTCTGGTCCCATACCGGCCTTCTTGTACCATTCAGTGGCAGTGCCAGGAAAGGGAGAGGAGTTACAGTTCAGGGGAGCACTTCAAATATTGGTTTAGTTTCAAAGCGTCCCAGGATGAGTGGGTGGCTGTGTTTGCTGTGGGCAAGCAGATGGGGTCTGTGTTGTGTGCTGGTTCATGTCAGCTGTGACTTATCCTCATTTCAATCTCATGAAAGGCCTTTAGACTGTCTGTCGAGTCAGCCTGACCCTACGCCAGAACCTGAGACCGTCCAATGTTACAGAAGGAAGTGTTCTTCTTGATTTTAGGGTACTACAACAGAATATAATATCTGGAGCTAGATCCAGAATGTAAATCCTAACCCTCTGTCTCAGTTTGGCAGAATGTAAATCCTAACCCTCTGTCTCAGTTTGGAAGAATGTAAATCCTAACCCTCTGTCTCGGTTTGGCAGAAGGTAAATCCTAACCCTCTGTCTCTCGGTTTGGCAGAATGTAAATCCTAACCCTCAGTCTCAGTTTGGAAGAATGTAAATCCTAACCCTCTGTCTCAGTTTGGCAGAATGTAAATCCTAACCCTCTGTCTCAGTTTGGCAGAATGTAAATCCTAACCCTCTGTCTCAGTTTGGCAGAATGTAAATCCTAACCCTCAGTCTCAGTTTGTCAGAATGTAAATCTTAACCCTCTGTCTCTCGGTTTGGCAGAATGTGAATCCTAACCCTCTGTCTCTCGGTTTGGCAGAATGTAAATCCTAACCCTCTGTCTCTCGGTTTGGCAGAATGTAAATCCTAACCCTCAGTCTCAGTTTGGCAGAATGTAAATCCTAACCCTCAGTCTCAGTTTGGCAGAATGTAAATCCTAAACCTCTGTCTCTCGGTTTGGCAGAATGTTCTGGCCAAGGCCCTGTATGACAACGTGGCAGAGTCCCCGGACGAGCTGTCTTTCCGGAAGGGCGACATCCTGACGGTCCTGGAGCGGGATACCCAGGGTCTGGACGGATGGTGGCTCTGCTCTCTGCATGGACGCCAGGGCATCGTCCCCGGCAACCGCCTCAAAATACTGGTGGGCATGTACGACAAGGCGGGGCAGCAGTCCCCCCTTCCCCAGGCCAGCCCGGCCCTGACCCAGAGCCCCAACCAGCTGGGCTTCCCCTACAGCAAGCCCTCGCCCTCCTCCCAGTACACAGCCATGCACCCTGCCTTCTCCAACCCGGGCCCGGTTCCCGCCCTGCCTGACAGCGTCTACATGATGCCCCCCAACCACAGCAAGCACTCCTCTTCCAGCCTGTACCAGATCCCCACGGGTCCCCAAGCCCCACCCAAGGCCCCCATGCTCACCCAGAAGAAGTACCACCCTCCTATTGATGTCCAGGACATCTACCAGGTGCCCCCCTCGCTGAGCCAGAATCAGGACATCTACCAGGTCCCCCCCTCGCTGAGCCAGAATCAGGACATCTACCAGGTGCCCCCCTCGCTGAGCCAGAATCAGGACATCTACCAGGTGCCCCCCTCCGTAGAAAAGAGAGTCTGGGACTCCAAACCTCTAGGAAAGGTGAGTAAAAGGAGCATCGCCGTACATTCGCGTTACACAGCGCTCCTCTACAACCGCACACAGACCTCCGTTGGGAGTTCAGACTCTCATTGTTGTCTGACCTCATCCTGGCCGGAGAATGTTTGGAATCTCAGCATCTTCCTGTTGTTGTTCCTCCCCTACGTCCTCCAGTCTGGCTGTTCGCCCTCCCCCTCAACAACAGCTCAAGGTTCCCTGGCCTTTCCGGAGCCACGGGGGTGACAGGAAAGAAAAGAACAAGGTTAACACAATAGCCAAGATAAAGAGGGGGATGAGAAAGGGGGGGGGGGGCGCTTTGGAATAAATAATGTTGTGTTTAATTAATAATTCAGGTATCGGCCTCCTGGGGCTGGATGAGTAAGTGTTCTGCCCGGTCGGTCCTGGCTGGTGTTCTCCAGGGACTGTCCCTGAGGTCTGCCGTGGTGCTCCGGGCCGTGTGCAGGAGCAGCCCTGGGAGGTGAGGCGTGATGACGATGGTGATGATGGGGCGGCGGGACGCACCTGCTCCCTGCAGGAGAGGGTGTCTCCTCCCATCTCACAGGCTACCGATAATGCTTTGGAGAGAGAGGATCCAATGTTGTGGCTGCTGCTTCCGCCCTCCGCCCAGCAGACAGGCTGTCTGAGGGGGGGGGACACCAGGCTTTGGGCCTCAGAGAGAGAGAGAGAGAGGCTAGCGGGCCTCAGTAAGACCTGATATGACTAAGCTCACAAACGAGCCCACGTGCCATTGAATTGCATCATTCGTGAGTGACTGGCAAACACTGCCTTTCTTTCTATGGCTTTGTGTCCTGTGTGGCGCGTCAATCTACCTGAAAACAGGAGAGTAACAGCTGTACAGCGAGTGACTGGTGGGATTCAGAGTCCAAGGCCAGGGCTGGCCGACACAGCGGAGGAGGGGCTTCAGTGATCGGACTCTGAGGCCAGGGCAGGGTGTTTCCAAACGTTCCGTTGGGGGATTCTAGACTGCCTCAGCTTTGTGGAATGTTCTAACCGTCATCCTCCAGTGTCTGTCGTCAAGTTAGCGGGAAGCAGCAGAGAGGCTGCGGCACCACGGAGCAGACGTCCCGTGACGCCTGTGTCGCTGGCCGGATCCAAAAAGCTTAGCTTGGTGGTCAAGTGTTAGAGATTTATTGGATCAAAGTAATTCTCAGCGATGCATTGGGTCTTTTGGCTGTTGGCGCTGTGCCCAGCGGGTTGTTTACCACGTGACTACCCCTTATTGTTACTATGTGTCCTTGTGCTCCTGCTTAACCCCACCCCCCACCTCCACGCACGCTCCGCCTCTGCCAGTTTCTCATTACGAGATAAGCAGTTCCTGCTGAGAGAGGACATGACGGACATGGAGCCAACGCGCACACACACACACACTCAAAGCTCTCACATACACACTGGGCTGAAAGCGAATTAGGGGGCGATGGAAAAACCCAGGCATTGCCCGGGCATCCTCTTAACTGGGGGAGGGAGAGAGGGGTTCAGAGACACAGTGGCTTCATACAACTCTTGGCAACCCCTCTGAATAGAACACTGCTTAACCGGGTCCAAACCTCCCTCCATGCCCTTGTCCACGCTGTCAGAGGGCTATGGTGCCAGCTTGGGTATCTGAGCAGGCTGACCCCTCTGCTTCTTCCTTAGCTCAACCGTCAACAGGGGGGGGGTTCTAACAATGCCCCCTTGGTACCGGAACCTCCCGAGCAGCGGGTGGGGTGTGCGGGGACAGGGGACGGAGCTGCGGGGGAACAGCTACATCAGACAGGATGTCTGAGGAGGGGTTTGGCGGCATGCGACCTTCAAAAGCCCTGGCACACTCCTTCAAGACGCTGGAATTCGCTCCCATATCCTCGCCTCGGGCCCTCCCCCGTTCCACCCCCAACCCACTCTCCGACCAACTCGCTGCTTTTCCAATTTTGACGTTTAGGGGCACCAAGCCACCCCCCCCAAACCACCCTTACTCCTCCTTCAAACCACAGCAACAGCTTGGCCCAGCTGGAGGAACAAACAAGTGAACAGTTCAGCGATGTCCCTGGCCTGGCAAAACCCCAGTGGTCCCAGTAAACACCCTACCTCATTAGAGCTGGACAGGGAAACCCAGTGAATCGCACAGGATATCTCAGATCAACGTTCTATGGATTATTATCTTCCTGTGGGTCTGTCGGAGGGGTCATGTTAGAGGTCTTTTAGGTTTATCGGCCGATCCATTGATTTCCTCATTTTGCTAACTGCTCAGCCGATAGTAGCCAGAGTCTGACGGATGGAATGAGATTCACTGGGATCTGCCACGCGACCTTCTTCTGCTCTTCTCTGTGGAGTGTTTCAAGCTCACTGTCGTGACACGTTGAGAGAACTCCAAGCACAGTCACAGCCAACATAGGAAAACAGATACGAGACACAATCGTTCTGTCCAACCAATCCACTCTATAATGCGTTTTTTTATATATGTATGTACAGTCTCCTGATGTTTCAGTTTATCACACGCTAACACACAATCACGCATACACACAAACACACAATCACAGCTCAAGTGCAGTATGTCATTTGGCTGCCACAAACAGTAATTATTATTCATGACGCAGGATGTGTTGTACACATACAAGTCATGTTGATATTGTCTAGGGATGTCATGTGACTTCTTGGTCTTCCAGGCCTTTATGTCCTTCCTGTAGACAGCAGTCTGCAATACTCTGAAGGCCAGTGCTAAATGAGCCCTATGTCCTTCCTGTAGACAGCAGTCTGCAATACTCTGAAGGCCAGTGCTAAATGAGCCCTATGTCCTTCCTGTAGACAGCAGTCTGCAATACTCTGAAGGCCAGTGCTAAATGAGCCCTATGTCCTTCCTGTAGACAGCA
>JACXGK010013315.1:0-13087 GCA_016801125.1 Novumbra hubbsi
CGTTCGGTATTGTCGTATGTGTTGTGTGTTCAGCACGTATGTGCTGTTAACCCCTTTGAGTGACTCCGTCACTATTGATTATCGATTGTTCTCTGAACGGCAGTTGTCGTACACTTACCGTGGCTACACAGGGACAATAAACTCTATTGTGCAAACTGCCTACCTGCATTTTGGTCCACTCCTTCCTACACCGTCACAACTACACTGTTTTCATCCTGCATTATTCTAATGCTACACAGTTCTAATGCTACAAAACTCCATTCAACACTTTTCTAATGCAACACAATTCTCATACTACACTATTCCCATACCACACTATTCTCTTACTATACTATTCTCATACTACACTATTCCCATACTACTCTATTATAGTGCTACATTTTTCTAATACTACACTATTCTCATACTACACTATTCTCATACTACACTTTTCTCATACTACATTATTCTAATGCTACAATATTGTAATGCAACACTATTCTAATGCTATACTATTCTCATACTACACTATTCTCATGCTACAATATTCTAATGCAACACTATTCTCATACTAAACTATTCACATACTACACTATTCTAATACTAGACCATTCACATATTAAACTATTCTCATCCTACGCTATTCTCATAAAACACTATTCTATTGCTACACTATTCTAACGCTACACTAATCTCAAACAACACTATTCTCATACTACACTATTCACAAACAACACTATTCTCATAAAACACTATTCTAATGCTACACTATTTTCATACTACACTATTCTAATGCTACACTATTCTCATACTACACTATTCTCATGCTACACTATTCTAATGCTACACTATTCCAGTACTACACAATTGTCATACTACACTATTCTAATGCAACACTATTCTAATGCTACACTATTCTCATACTACATTATTCTCATACTACCCTATTTCATACTACACTATTCTAATGCTACACTATTCTAATGCTACACTATTCTCATACTACATTATTCTCATACTACACTATTCCCACACTACACATTTCTAATGCTACACTATTCTAACGCTACACTATTCTCATACTACACTATTCTCATGCTACACTATTCTAATGCTACACTATTCCAGTACTACACAATTGTCATACTACACTATTCTAATGCAACACCATTCTAATGCTACACTATTCTTATACTACATTATTCTCATACTACCCTATTTCATACTACACTATTCTAATGCTACACTATTCTCAAACAACACTATTCTCATACTACGCTATTCTCATACTACACTATTCGAATGCCACACTATTTTCATACTACACTATTTCAATACTACACTATTATCATACTACACTTTTCTCATACTACACTATTATCATACTACACTTTTCTCATACTACACTTTTCTCATACTACACTATTCTCATACTACACTATTCTCATACTACACTATTCTAATGTTACATATTTTTCCATAGATTTGCCTGGCTTGGTGTCCTTCTAGTCCTCCTTGGACTTTTATCGGCCACAAAGATACTCTGAACTCATAAATCACAATTTTTCCAATCATACAACTGATCTCCCACGTTTACTCAAGCGCTTCCAACGCATCAATCGCCCAACGCCTTTCTCACTCTTCTATTCCACAGCACGGAAAGTAAACACAATAAATTCCAGCACGTAGCCAAGTTGTAGGTTTGGGGTGCTGCGTTATTTTGTGGGTCTGCGCATAAGTACAATGGAAACACAGCTGTGGTCCCTGTTTGGGGTCCTGAAGCCTCTGGAGACTGAGAGCACATGTTCGTTAATGATCAATTACAAAGGCTACAATAGAGGAACTAGTCGCTGAGGTCTGTAAGTCCTTTGCATCTCCAGTCACTGAAATAACTGAGGATGTCATCTTAAATTGATCATGGATGAGTCGACGATTCAGACCCATTGTTTGTAAAATCTTTCATTAAAGCTGGAATCCTTAGTTGCTTCATTTAAAACCATGGCTATGGACCAGCCATTCACATACATTTTGTAAAACAATTACACCAAAGTTTGGGATGCTGCGTAAAATGTAAATAAAAACAAAATGCAATTATGTGCAAATCATTCAAACCCTAGATTCAATAAATAACAGTACAAAGTCAATTTATCATATATTGAAACTGAGACATTTTATTGTTTCTTGAAAAATATATGCTCACTTTAAATTTGATGCAAGTAACGCATTTCAAAGTTGGGGACAGAGGCAACAAAATTCTGTCAGAAGTGAGGATTGGGAGGGTTTTACCACTCTGTTGAAGACTGCGCCGGCAAATAGTGCAACAATTTAAGATTTGCAGTTTTTGAGTTTGAGGACCTCATCATCTATGGTGCATAATATAAATTAACCAGAGATTCACTATATGCATGGGAAAAGGCAGAAAACCAATATTGGATGGCAATGATCTTCAGGACCTCAGTCAGCACTGCATTAAAAACAGACAATGCATTAATTTTCTAGTGGAAATCCCTGCATGTGCTCGAAGACACAGTATGTTGCGGCATCCACAAATTCAAGTTATAAGAAAACGTACATATTTTTATCTGCTCACAGTTTGAATACCAGAAACTATGATGGTATGGGGGGGGCGATAGTTCAATGTGCACATGGCATGGGTGACTAACGCATCTGTGAAGGCACCATTCACGCTGAACAATGTATACAATAAATACAAACAATATATTTTTTCAGGGAAGGCCTTGAATATTTCAGTAAGTGAATGCCAAACCACATTTGACATATATTAAACAGCATGACTCTGTAGTAAAAGAGCCTGGGTGGTTAAACTGCTCTGCCTGCAGACCAGACCTGTCACCCATTGAAAACATTTGACAAATTATGAAACAAAAAATATGACAAAGGTGAACAGGTGCTGAGCAGTTGAAATCAGGCCAAATTGGGTGAACAATTCAGCTTCAAAACTACAGCAACTGGTTGCCTCAGTTCCCCAACGCTTACAGAGTGTGGTTAAAAGAAGAGGTGATGCAACACACTATGCCCAATCCCAACTTTTTATAAACGTGTCGCTGGCATCAACTTCAAAATGGGCAACATTTCTCGGTTTCAACATTTGATATGTTGTCCTTCTACTATTATCAATTTAATATAGGGATGTATGATCCACACCATTGCATTCTGTTTTTATTTGCATTTCACGAAGCATCCCACATTTTTTGGAAATGGGGTTGTAGTTTCAAGTTCTTCTACGCATATATCTCTCTGCGATCTACATGAGGTAGGCTAGTTGTGGCTTGTCTCTCCTACATTATCTATCTGTTGCAGAATTATATAGCCTATAGTCTCTGTTTTGTAAGCTAATTCATGATTCATGAAGTTGGTTGTACATGAATGACTCAAGTCTGCGGTTGGACTGTATTCTATTGTGTGTTATAGAGGAGTCATATCAAGTTAAAGTTGACTACTTTGAATGGACTGCCTATTAAGGCCATATTAATATGCTGTTAGACACTGGGTTTTTATGTTGGCATATAATATTCTTGCTAGGAAAGAGTATTACATTGATCAAATCAGAGCAGTGTGCAAAAACGTAGGGAAGAATTCAGCGGCAGATAATACATGTTTTAGGGGACGAGAAATTTATTTAACTGTCATAGTCTACCAGAACGTAAAATAAAAGTTATTCTCACCACAATGTTCCAACTGTTCCTAGACATCCTCTCCAGTGAATTGGATAATAAACCAAAAATAATGTATTTGGCTAACAAAAAGTTTTGTTTTCTTTTGAACGTTTAAATTACAATCACAGCAAGGTACCAGTAATGTTGCTTTTAAACTATATTTTGGTTAAGCATATTCAGTCCTTGCATCCATACCTTGTCTACAAATTTAGGATTGTGACAAATGTCTGAGACCTAGTTTTGATTGTTTCAAGTAAGAAGCTTTTACAAATAAACAATGATTCACTTAAATTCCTGAAGAAACAAATTATATAGGTTTCAATCAGGGATTTGCAATTTGTTTAATACTCATCCAACTTCCTGTTGAAAGTTAATAAAAGATGAATAGCTAGGAGTATAAGTAAACAGTAATCGTACCATTTTAAAATATGGTGACCGTCAGTCACCCTTTAGACCTTTCAAATGATTGATAAATGAGTGTAGCTTCAGCAACCAGTCATCAAAGCCTTTAGTAGCCTATTGATTTTGTTCTTCACTCTCACTCAGATCATATGGCCTCATGGCAAAATGTGTAGAAATGCAGATACTCTGCTTTAAAACTGCACATTCCTCTGTGTGAATGTGGGAACTTTGACCCAGGAACCACTCATGATCAATGCAGATTATTTTGTGGCCCCAACCCCATCATGGTTTCCCATACCCGGCAAAAACTTGTTAAAAGTGTTCAGGATTAAACAGTTAGATTTTAAAACACAACTATTAAGGTGGAACACATTTTAGAAGAGCAGAAACCTTCTCTATATCCAGCCGGTAGCATTTCTGATGAGAAGCTAAGCTTTGGTTCTGTCTTTAAATCTCTTCACACCGGAGTAACTTTATCAGTGAATGCTTACAATAAAAGTAATTACAGTTTGATGGAGATGAGACGTTCTAATCCAGAAATCAAGATAAGAGGGTTAGGTTTTCAACATGTAGGGCAAGTTTTTTTTACTAAAGCCTTTCACAGAGTCGTGAACTCCAGTAGAGGATTCCAAAGTACTCACGCTTTTAGGAGATATTTGAAATAAAGAGCTGCCCGGACAAGCTCACACACACTAACACACGCACACGCACACACACGCATACACACACCCACACACCCACAGAGGCACCTATCCCTCTAGGGCAGTCCTCCCCCCTCCCCCACTCCTGAAACCCGATCTGTCGGCATGCAGCACGGAATTCTCCAATCGCCCTGACTTTTGACCTCTGCCCTTTTTGGCAGCACAGAGAAGAGAAGATGAAGTGTCCAAGCCTCTCTTTTCCCCAACACAAAAAATCCCCTGTTCTAGCAATACTCCCACACACACACACACACACACACTCACGTGCGCACACACACTCACTTAGATACCCATTTGGGACGCCTCTAGGCCAATCCCTCTCCTAGGGTCTCGTGTGGCACATGGTATATTGTGTCGGAATACCTTGGTCTCTAACTGAAGTTGAAATGTGTGTGGGTATACTTATATATGTGTTTTTATATATATATATATATAGGTGCATACGAGTAAGTGTGTGTGTGAGATGGTGTGAGTCCTCTGTTCTCACCCAACTGCCCCAACAGCCCCAGTGAGACTTTAAAACCCCCTGGTGGACCTCCTCTCTTTCCACCCTCTGACCACTGCCATTTGTGCATTGTGTGTGTCCGGCGTGACTGCTCTCGTCATTTTCCTCTTTGATTGGCCCTCTCACAATGCAATCAGTGTTGCAGTCATCTGAAAAGGCCTCTTGTGTAGTATCAGAGCACTGTCTATCAGTCCAATGCGTCCGTATTTCGCTTTTAGTTCCATTCAAGTTTGTGACAAACGGCAAGCTGTCCGGTGACCATGTGTCAAACCACTTGATTTACTGCTTTGTTTGACTGTGGTGGCCTTTTAATGTCTTTTCGTTCCTGTATTTCTAATTGCCATGGCCATAAGCTTGAAATCCTAATGTACAGACTGATAGACTGGGAGAATAAGACCACAGTCTGAGAAGAGAAAGTCACATGATCTGGCAGACTTGGAAAAAACTGAAAAACAGACTTATTTTTCCTTCCTTCGCGAAATTGTTCAAAGAATGCTTCGTGTTGAATTGATTGACTGGTTTTATTTCAAAACACGGCTGATCAGTTGGACTTCCCAGTCTAGCTTCTCCGATGATCAAACAGCACTTAAGCATTTGTTGTTTAAGTTTGAAGCCCAAAGAGAGGAGGGACCTTACAGGAAACACCATGTGGTTTCAGTTAGTTTGTTAGCGACTGGCATGCCTTCATCTAAAGTAACTCAGTGTGGTGGATCCCTAAACTGTAGCCAATCCATTAAGACAAAGCTCTCTTGATCCCATTCTTTAAACCCTGCACCGTGCCTGATTAAATGTAGCCGATTTTTACGCCTGTGCTATGGAGGCTATGAGCTTGAATGGGTCCTCACAGTCAAACCACGGTGTGCTGTCACATCAATAGCCTGAGGAAAATAAGCCAAATAACCTCCAGACTGGTTAAACTGCCAGCTTGCACTATGAAGATACATTTAATCTGGAGTTGTATGGAAGGACTGTTTATAGTTGTTCTCAAAGAGCTGTAACATCATATGCCACTGTAGATAAACAACATCAAATCGATATTGAATCCAGAATGGTTCATTGAACTGATAACAACCCTGCCACATTGCATCTGGTTTGGGAATATGTTACTCCCATGGGCCCAGTGAAAAATGACTACACTCACACTAGTGGACCATCAAAAGTGGACATATTCACACTGTTTGTTTAGATTTATAAGGTTCACATTGTGTTTACACTCAGAATTGAATTTACCAAAATGAGTGCTCGGTCAAGATTGTTACCCAAACCAACCTTGCAAAATTGCCAATTGAAGCCCAAATCTGAAAAATCTGAAACAAATAAGTAATTATGCATCACTGGACTCTTAATACCTGTCCCCAAGACAACAACTCACCCTTTCCCTCTATTCATTCCCCCAAAAAGGGCGTCCCTACTCGCTCCCCTGGGAATCCTGGGAAAGGAAGGCCTCTGCATCTGTCCTCAGCCTCAGGGGGGAGAGGGAGAGAGAAACAAACAAAAGTGAGAGAGAGAATGAGAGGGAAAAGAAGAGGGAGAGATAAAGTAAAACAGAGAGGGTGATATAACAGAGGAGAGAGATGGAGAGAGAGAGAGAGAAAGAGAGAGAGTAAGAGAGAGAGAGAAAGAGTGACAGAGAGAGAGAAAAAGAGAGCGACAGAGAGAGAGAGTGGAATTCTATCAGCAGAGACAAAGACAGATGACCTCCGCCATTTGTAAACATTTTAAAAGCTGGGGAGTGAAAATAAATGGTTTTGGGGTGAATAAGACACTCAAAATTACAATAAAGTTAAATACCCAACAAAAATAAGTTTTATGACCTCCTTAACTGAATATTTCATTAGTACAATGGGTAGTATCTTATAAAAGGACAAGAGGAATTTGATCATTTTCATTTCCTGTTTTCTGTACTGTTTAACGGTGGACCCTCATGGCATCAGATCGTCTGGAGGTCTATGTCAATGCTTCTGGTCCACATGTACTGCTGCAAAAGGGGTTCTAATTTCGCCAGTTGCTCATTAGTTTCCAAAAATGTATACACATGCTTAGAAAAAGAGTTGCTTAGCTGGTCAGAACTGTAGAGATGAGTCTTTGGTAGACACTTGCACTGAGTCTGCATTTCTAACCTTAATTGGCAGTAGTGGAGCGCTATGAGGGAAAGCCCTGCCTCTGGCTGTTTGTTGAGAAATTCTAGGTACAATTAGAAGGCCTGTATCTTGCATTCTTAGGTGTAATATGTATGACTGTGTCATTTCAGCAAGGTTAGAGCAAGCCTGTGTATTGCTTTGTAGGTTAACAAAAAAACATAAAATTAGCACTAGCTTTAACAATGTAGAGAAACTGGAGTATTGTGTCTAATTTTTTTTCTTGTTAAGGTTCTAGCAGCCGTGTTCAGCACTAAATAAAGTGTATTCATGGATTTTTTAGGCAAACCCGGTGAGAAGAGCATTGCAGTAATTTAATATAAAGTTAACAAAATCATAGAGTTGTTTTTCTGCATCAGTTTGGGATGAAAGTTCTTTTGGGGGATTTTTACAATGTTCAGAAGATAGAGCAGCTGTTGAGATATATTTTATATTTTCATCAAAAGAGAGGTCGGGGTCGAGGGTAGAGCAAATGTTTCACACAGTTTTTGGATACGACCATACAACCGTTGAGGTTCACTGTGAGATCCAACATATGTGACGACATAACTTGAGTCCTAAAACTACCATTTCTCAAGTCTGAAAAGCACAATGTTATTTGTCATCCACTTCCTAATATCTGTAAAACATGAAAACTCCAGCATGTCCAACTTGGTAACAAAAACAGAAACCAAAAAATTATGTTATTTAATAAGAAAAACGCTGTAAAACTTTAATCTCATTACAAAAATTATTTTTTAGGAAATGGTCTTGTCCCTTTGGTTTAGGTAGGGGATGCGTGGTTATTGGAATAGTAGTCAGCAAACAAAAGTATATATTATAGTTTAGCAATCAATAAAAAAGCTTTTTAAATGATTTACTAGTATAATGTATTCTACTGTAATATTTGATATAGAATGTGATAAAACACCCACATTGATATGGCTAACCAAAAATTTTATTGAAGGAATGCCCCGATTGTATATTGGGTTATTGATCCTCTTGCCACTCCGCTTTGGAATTCCCAGAGTCCTTATGAAGCCATCCGTCACGTCTTCAATAGCACAGTTGGTAGAGGCAGAGAACCAGGCACCCCGGGCCTCCACTCAATGGGATGGGGAGGATAGAGGGTGGAGAAAGGAGGAGAGGAGGGAGGAGTAGGGGACTGCTGCACGTTGCTAGCGGGGCTGTGATCTTTCACTCCTTCCCCTCTGAGAAGTCAGTGGGGAAAGTGATTAAGCAAAGCAACCTCTCCTCCTCCTCTGCCTGTTAATGCAAGTTGTGACAGTTTCCACCTCTAGAGAGCCTTGTTTCCATTCCTCTGACTTCTCAATGGACTGGACATGCAGAGTCCTCCTATCTCAACTTGGCAATACACATCCTGGTTTTCGCTCAATACACATCCAAGCTCATACTGACTTTCTCTCTCCCTCTCTTTTCCCTCTCTTTGAGTCCTTCACTCTCCTCTCCTTCTGTCTTTCTATCTTTCAGTTTTACAAACAGGTTGCCACTCAATTTCCGATCTTCCATTAACATGTCTTTTAAATCGAACTCGCGACATGTGCATTGGATGCCTATCCAATGCAGAGCCATACCTGGACAGGGTTCATCATTCTCACCTGGGGATAGGGTTATTCATACCGGGTCAGGGTTATTGATTCTCACCAGGGGTTGGAGTTAGGGTTATCTATACTTGTTCAAGGTTCATCATTCTCACCTGGGGATAGGGTTATCCATACTCAGTCAGGGTTCATCATTCTCACCTGGGTATAAGGTTATCCATACTCTGTCAAGGTTTATCATTCTCACCTGGGGTTATGGCAATCCATACTCTGTCAAGGTTTATCATTCTCACCAGGGGTTAGGGTAATCCATACTCTGTCAAGGTTTATCATTCTCACCTGGGGATAGGGTTATCCATACTCGGTCAAGGTTCATTATTCTCACCAGGGGTTAGGGTTATCCATACTCTGTCAAGGTTTATCATTCTCACCTGGGGATATGGTTATCCCTACTCGGTCAAGGTTCATCATTCTCACCTGTGGATAGGGTTATCCATACTCTGTCAAGGTTTATCATTCTCACCTGGGGATAGGGTTATCCATACTCGGTCAAGGTTTATCATTCTCACCTGGGGATAGGGTTATCCATACTTGTTCAAGGTTCATCATTCTTACTAGGGGTAAGGGTTATCTATACTCGGTCAAGGTTCATCATTCTCACCAGGGGATAGGGTTATCCATACTCGGTCAAGGTTCATCATTCTCACCATTGGGTTTTTGCCTGCTTACTCTGTGCAGGTTGTCAGCCTTTTGGGGTGTTGTTGACCTCAGCTTGTCCCCTTCACTCTCTTTATCTCTCTCTCTTTCTCACACCCTTGGTTTCTAAACATTAAGGTCACAACTCTGGAGGTTTTATTGGCCCTCTAAAGTCATCAGTGCTTTGGCATTGGGTGAAAGCCTACTAATGGACTTGATAATTGGTCCAATCAGTTTATTACTTGTTTTGGAGATGGGAATAGCTAAAGACATACAATCAACATAATGGTAGTTTGATATCACTGACAGAAGTGAAATCTGGAAGTAGAAGACCAATTTGTTCTACTTTTACAGATAAACATAACAAATTGAAATGAGAGGAAAGGGGATGATGTAATCTAGAACTTATTTACAAATGTTCTCAGTGTGCTGGGCACTGTTTTAACAATTATAAAGCAGCTACAATCATTGTGATCCCTTGTCATTTTGGTGACAATGTTTACTTAAAGTGATTAGATTATTCTTTTTTAATCTGTCCCTAATTTTAAGATAAACTACCTTATATGAACTGAACACTTGTTTGAATATTAAACCATTCCCGGACAAATATTGTTCAAAAGTGTGCAAACAGAGCATGTTGAGCCTACCACGTCAACCCTGTTGCCCAGCTAGGCTAGACTTGTTTTACCAATGACATTTTTTTGGTTGCAAAGGTTGCATTCAATTACCCGTTCCTGTTGTTGACAACCTTCCTTAACCCCTGTCACAAGGGGACTCATGGCTGATTTAAGATGACCATTGTCAGTCCTGGTCCACCCTGTTAATGGGACTGGTGGCTCATGTCTTTTGGTAGAACTCAACCTCATAATATAGCAAGGTGGGTCACGCATGACATGTAACATGCTGTTTATGACAGAGCGTTGGAATGAGGTGAAATCAATATATTTTAAAGGACCAATTTGCACATTCACACCGGTAAGGCAGGTACATTTCCTGTGTGGTATCTGCAGTAGGAGCTGAGAGGACTGACAGAGCTGTAAAGAATCTCTCCACTGCGCCTCTGAAAAAGGAAAGCTTTGGTCTTTAGCCTCCTGTCTCAACCCCATTATCTGTGTGACCTGTCCTCTTAAAACACATAGGGAGGAGTGAAAGGTCCTGACTTGGTATTAAGCCTCAGCTTAGATGTCAAACTATGGCATTCAATCTGCAACACCACTCTCTATGACAAGGAAGCTGCACAACCCCCCCCAAACCCTCCCTTTGCTTGCATGCACACACACACACACACCTTGATAAAGGAAGATCTTCTAAAACCAGGGGTTCTGCATGAGCTGACGAGAAAGAGAAAGAAAACAAGAGTTGGACAAGCCCCCCCCCCCCCTTCCCCCAAATAGCCCAACCCCCCTTTTAACCCCCAAACCCACGAGGTCCTTTCTCCACTGACCACTGTTTGGAGGCACCCCACCTCCCCCCAACCACCTCCCTTTTCTGGCCCTTTCACCCCGGCACAAAGGCGGCCTGGCCGTGTTATCTGAGGCACTAAAGACGTAGCCCTCCTGGCCACCCCCGGGACAAAGGCTCTCCATTGAGGCTTTTCTTCCCTTCAGCTTTCTAATGACAGGTTTCATCCTCTCTGCCCTGACCTCAGGGAGGGGCTCGGCCCAGCACAGCCTTTCCCCTGCTGACTGACCCACCAGCCCTACCACGTCCACACACACACACACTGAAACATGAATGCACGCACACGCAAGCGCGTGCACACACACACGTATACGTATACACACACACATACTGAAACATGAATGCAAGCACGCACGCGCAAGCACGCACACACAAGCGCGTGCACACACATATGTATACGTACACACACACACACACAACCACCCCCATGTGTACCGTACGTACCGGTACACATCTATACAGTTGTATGAACACGAACTACAGGTGTGCTATTAAAGATTAGCAGCGAAAGGTTTGTACACGGACGTTGTTTTAGGGATGTCTTATAATCAGTGTAACTGAATGTAGGTATTTATGTGATGTTTTTTTTAAGCTGTTAAAATAAATGTTTACCATCCCACACACATACCTCCTCCTTTCTCCATGTCTGTCTGATTAAATGGTCAGAGCAATGTTTGGGACGGGAGATGATACCAATTCATTCAGAGCTATTGTGACCATAAGGTTCTTAAAAAAATAAATAACATAATAACGTACTAACATGAACCTACAATGGGTGCTGTTAGAAGGAAAGATAATTAGCTATGTGAGACTAAGTGCATATTTTCTTTAACCACAGTGGAGGTGATGATATTTTAATTTAAATAACATTTACATAAAAGGTAAATACATGTTTCTATTTACATATAATTCACATTTGCAACAGAAACATTTAGCAAAAATGCATTTAAGAGGATTTAGGTCTAGGGAACGTGAATGCCAGTCAACGGCATCAATGCCTTCATCATCCAGGAACGTCAGACACACTCTGGCCACATGAGGCCTTGTCCTGGACCAGGAATGAAGAGAACTGGGCAGTAAATGGCAATCCTGCCAATTCTGGACCACAGTTTGGTCAAAAACATGCACACCAGTAGCTTGGTGGAGGTGTGTAGTGACCAGAACACAAGCAAAACGCAAACCTGGTGAAGAATCATTTTGGAAGGATAATGAGAGAGCATTTATCTGTGATTTTGATTCACAATCGTGTATGCTTGCTAACTGAACAGCTTGATATACCTGAAGTATAATTGTCCTGGTGTAATACTGTAATGATTAAGTGCTCATTTTTTTACTTTTAGGGCCTTAACTGTTCAAAATATGATCTGTGTGCCTTTGGCAGCAGGGCTAGATATCTGGCTAGCTTGCTGGTTCATAAATGTTTTGCTTTAGGTATTGGAACTGGAGTTGATTTTAATAACACAACTGACGAAAATCACATGTATTATTAAATTAATTTTCATAATAATAATAAATAAAACCCTGCAATTTCTGGTCATTGCTTTTAGGCTGGGCCAAAGTGAAAGCTAAATTGGTTCATCCCAAATTCAGTGTTCACAAAATGCAATTTTGGCTATTTGACATTTTAAATTAAAAGCATATATGACAAGTAGTATTTTGGATGTTTTTGGTCTTGTGGTTTTGTATGGTGGGTGGGTGTGTTTGGGTTCTGTATGGTACGTGGATGTGTTTGGGTTTTGTATGGTGGGTGGGTGTGTTTGGGTTTTGTATGGTAGGTGGGTGTGTTTAGGTTTTGTATGGTAGGTGGGTGTGTTTGGGTTCTGTATGGTAGGTGGGTGTGTTTGGGTTTTGTATGGTGAGTGGGTGTGTTGGGGTTCTGTATGGTAAGTGGGTGTGTTTGGGTTATGTATGGTAGGTGGGTGTGTTGGGGTTCTATATGGTAGGTGGGTGTGTTTGGGTTCTGTATGGTAGGTGGGTGTGTTTGGGG
>JACXGK010013316.1:0-13091 GCA_016801125.1 Novumbra hubbsi
AACCGGTTCCACGGAGGGCCGTGTGTCTGCAGGTTTTAGTTTTTTCCTGTAAATTGGTTCCCAGTTCAGACCTAAACAACCAGGTGAGGGTAGACCTAACCAATTAGTGACCTAATTAATCAATCAAGTACAAGGTGACAGCGAAAACCTGCAGACACTCGGCCCTCCGTGGATCCGGTTTGACACCTGTGCTTTAAAGGATATTTAAGTAATAGAAAGCTCATGTAGACCACACATAAAATAACAACAGCCAAAGAGCATGAATTATTGTTGATGTTTTTACATCAATCCAAATGTTCAAGGTTCTGTGTGTGTGTCAAGCTTATACCTGTGCAAGTAGGTGTTTATCCAGCAATGAAATGGAAAATCTAGCCAATGCCTCAAATGTCAAGCACTGTCTGAAATGTTAGTAGCTGTCAAATGCTTGGTTGCTCTGTTCTTAAGAAAATCTAATGTTATTTTCAATCGAGTAACCTTCTTAAAAAAACACTAGAGAAGGTCAAAGGTTCCTCCCCTCCTATCTTATCTATTAGGTTCTGAGAAAGGGCGAGAATTTAAAAAAACCTGAGGAATGAAGTAAATGCAGTTTCAAAGAAGGGTGGTGGTGTGGATAAAACGAAAACAGAGAAAACAAACATTTGACGCATTGAAGATGGAATAGATTTTTTGTTTAACCATACATTATTATTATTATTGTCAATGATTTAGTTTTTTGCATTATATTGTCAAATCAACTATGTAATACAAAAATGCTGAAAACATATGTACTGCAGCCCAAACAGACCTGGCTCTGAATGACAAAAATCATGCTGTGTCATGATTCATTTGATATTTTAATTGACGTGTAAGATTGTTTATTCATGTGGTTACAGTCTTGTGCCGTTCTACACATATTTTTGTAACTACCTACAGTAACTATCTCAGTACTGTGAAGCCTTACTTCAACCCTAACCTAACCTTAGTCATAAACCAAATGGCAGGATTTGTCACGGCTGTGGTGTGGAGCGGAACCATACGCAGACATTGTATAAACAAAAAGGTGAATTTAATCCAATAACACAAAACAGGTACAAACTAACATGAACTGCAAATGGAAAAGTAAGGTGCTGTATGTAGCAAACAGAACTTAAACTAAATACAAGAAACGTGTAGCGTATCCACTTGAGCATTGAATTAAATGAAAGACAAACCGGGAAGTTGTGACAAGCACAAACAATAAACCACACCTAGTGTGGCTGTAGCCTAGCCTAAGTAGGCTCCCCAATCAGAGTCAACTGAATGCAGCTGCTCTGACTGGGGAGCCCACAATGGCATAGAGAGGGCTAGAGGCCTCTCCAGCCGGCATGCCCTGAAATGGCCAGGGGGCCGCAGCCAGGGCATGACAGGATTGTCCTGCCTCACCATAACCCTTAGTTAACCTTAAAGTTTTACTGTAAAAGTTATATTTTTAAGAGTACAAATTGGAGTATAAATGCATGTGGGCTGTGTCCAGAGTACAAAACATAATCCAGGTCAGAGGCATTACCAGAGGGACAATGACAGAGACGACCCCATCCGCGGGAGGGGTGGTCAGCGGAGTAGCAGCTGGTATCGTTAGGTAGTATCTTGATCTGCAACACAACCTCGTAGGACAACTAAGAGTCTTTAGAGCTTGTTTTGCGTGAGGAAACTTGGTTGTTAGAGCATTGTGGGTATTTTCCTGCATATTTTAAGTAATTTGATTGGATATCAAAAGTTTAGTTGAAGTTGAGTTGAAAGTTGAGCAATAACACAAACCAATGATCCCTTTAAGTATGTGATTTACAGCAAAGAGACTGACTCAAACTTTAGTACTGCTACAGCTCTTCCTGGAATTACTAACAGAGGAATGGCCACTGGGCATGTTAAATAATGCTTTTTAAGGTGTGTAAAAATGACAGATTGTCATATGAAGCAATAAAAAAAAAATTGAAATGCTGAAATCAAACATATTACTAGTTTTAAATCATGTAATTAGACAAAAACTTCTTATATGTTGCCTACAACAAATATTATAGTTCAATTGCCAGGTCCTGGCGGGGACCTCTGAAAACTTGGGGCTGCTCAAAACTGTGACATCTGTAAACACTAGTTTGTTCTCATTTTTAATAACAAATTCTAAGGATGGTGGTGTCACTTTACAATTTGAGCTTTGTTCACTGAAATACGTGAAGTTCAGTTACTGCAATTATTTTTGGAATAACATGTTTCCACAAACAATTGAATCAGCTGGATTGATGGCTTTTTACAGTGTTGATTGAGTGCTGCCGAGATGGCTGTTCTTCTAACAGGTTCTCCCATCTTTTGCAGAGGAAGTTCTGTTAAAATGGCCATGGCGTCAACCCTGACCAAGCCCTCTTGTCAGTTGCTTTATTTGGCCAAATGGTTTCAATAGTCTTTGTGGTACATTCTCCTTACATTTCACAATGATGTGGCACACTGTGCATCTGAAAAATGTCAATGCTACAGCTATTTTTTATAACCTTCCATCATCTATGGACTGACGCGATTCTATTTCTGAGGTCTACGGAGAGTTCCTTGGACCTCAATTCTTGGTTTTTGATCTGAAATGCACTGTGAACGTGTAGATGTATAGACAGGAGTGTGCCTTTCTAAATTATGCCCACTCAGTTGAATTTTCAAAAAAGGGGGTCCCCGAGTTCTTAAGACTCATGAATAATAAAAAGACACAAAATGCATCTGAGCTCAATTTAGAGTGTCATTGCAAGGTCATTGTCTGAAAACTTAGGTTTACATATTTCAGTTTTTTCCTTTTGATGAACTTGCACATATTTCGGAGAAGGGGTTTTTGATGTGCCATTATGGGGTGTTGTGTTTTAATAAATTTTGTGTGAATTAATCAGTTATAAATTAAGTCTATAACACAACAAAATGTGGAAAGATTGATGAGGTCTAAATACTCCAATATTCCAAAAGCACTGTATTTGAGGCAAGAAAATCGTAGAAAGTCAATATTTACTTTTCAACAGTGCTCTATGGACCATCAGCAAAACAACCTGTTTGTATGCAAAATATGGGAAAAATAATAGTATATTAATGTGACGGACCGAACCCTCTTTATCCTTAAATGCAGAACTGGAGGGAGCTCTGAGCTCCGCTCACTAAAACTCATTGGGCAAATGTTCATATGCAGCACAGCACTTAAAGGTTGAGTGCTGAGAGCTGGGAAGATATGGAGGAAGGTTTAACAGGCCAATCCTGGCCCAGACCTCATTAAAAACATTCAAAGTCAGGACCTAGCTCCAGCGCTAAGGCTACAGTAATTATAATACATTTAGCACATTACTGTACCAGGCCTATATCTCTGTGGGTAATGCTAGTTACTATGAGTACCCAGCTAGCATTGGTTCTTATGCTAATAGTGCTAAGAGAGTAGGTATCAGTGCTGAGCTCCACAGACAGAACCGACTATTGCTCATTCCCCAACCTAGATAACTGCTAGGGCCTGGAGCTATCTGTCTGGTCCCTCTCATCAGAGCGATTAGCAATTTAGCACATAAGCCATATCATACATACGTATAAACTGGAGCTTCAATGATCTGACATCCTGATACTTAGGTTCAGAGTGAAAGTAGTATGTTTTTTGTCTTTTCACATTGCAGCTGTGAAGACCACAGCCCATATATTAAACAAGCAGTATTTATCTGACAGGCAATTTGGAGAGAGTTCATAATTAAGAGAATGTCGGCATTGTGTGCATGAAACATTTTGATATATTGAGGCCAAAAGAAATGTGGGTCAAGTGTGTAAACTCTCAGTTCTGGGCCCAGAAAGCTTGCACTCTAGTGGCAGACAACTACATTTGCCACAATTGTGTGACACATGCACGTTCAGGAATACAGTCTACACACACAAACACACACTCAAACAAACACACAGAAAGAGTTTTTCAGTTAATGTAAAGTTTTGAAAAAATATGTGTTTTTGTCATTATAAACTGTTCAGCTTAATCAAAATAATGTCTTCGTTATTCTACAATAAAGTTATTGTATATAATATATAGCGTGGATCTTCATTTAGTAAATACCCCCTACATCCCCAGTGTTGGAATATGGAACTGAAATGGTTTAAGTTTGACACAATGTATGATTAGAACAAAGGACAATGGACAGGATGCGATCATTTATGGGTGTTGCCCATGCCTCTTAAGGGGATTGTCCATGTGTTATCATTGTGTTTGTTGTGGGATGGACCTTGTGTACTGATTGGCTATTACCTTTGACCCCCTTCTATGCATTCTGACATAAAAAGTTGTGTTAAACCTATAGTCTTTGGAGATTACCAGGAGATTGCTTGGAGAAGAACATGTAAGAACTATGGAAGGTCAACATCTTGGACTAATAAAGAAACAAATCTCCTCTGACTTGAATGGCTCTTCATTTGGTTTTGAACTGGAATCTAACACCAGCTAATGTTACAACTCACCCAGTTGTGGAGTAGGTTGTAACAACAGAACTCTTTGTATTTGACACTAATTCACATCACCTGTGATTGTATAATAGATGTCCAAGTGAGTTATATTTGTAGAAGACAGATAGACAGATTTGGGTATTATGTATCAAAGTTTGAGATACCTAGCACAAACAACCACTGAGTTACTGACGCTCAAACAAATTGTGTTACTTTCATCCCCAGTCTCCCCTACGTCATCTCTCAATATAGGGGTGTATTCAAAATAGCTTCTAATTGTATGCAAGATAATGGGAAATGTGTCAAATTTTTCATTTCCTAAAAAGCTTCTGTTTTTGAGATAAGGGTCTTTCATCCAACCGAGACAATATCATAAGACTGCCCACAGGCTAATCCCCTGCATGCACACACACACACACACACACACACACACAGCACCCCAGCCAGATCCCAGGAGTTATTGTAGGAGACAGATAGTGATCAGGTTTGGGCAGATGAGTGATGAGAGGAAGAGAGTGGGTATGAAGATGAGAAACCGAAATAGAGATGGAGGTAAATGCAGATTTAGAGAAAGGAAGTGAAGAGCGAGAGACAAGTGAAGAGGGACATGTAGAAAGGAAGTGAGGGAATGAGAAATGAAACAGCAGAAAGGGGGGAAACACAGAGCCAGAGGGAGAGTTAACCTTGAGGAAAATGGAGGATGACATGGAAGAGGACTGGACCGGGGCTGCGGAAGTACCAGTTGGTAAGTAAGAGAGACATAAGAAGGAAAGAGGGATGATGGAGCTATGTAGAAGGAGAGGGAGGCACGTGGGGGGAGAGAAAAGGCATATGAAGAGAGCAGAGGATCGAGGTGGAATCAGAAAGAAAGGAGAGAGCGATGAAGCGGAGAGGGAGAGAGATTGTCTGGAGGTATGCAAGAGGAATGTAGTGATCAGCGCCGGGCTGTGACCCCACTTAGTGGTGCCGCTGAAAGCTTTCCGCTTCACTGGGACACTGCATGAAAACACACAAACATGCACACACACACACAAATTAGCTTATTAGTAACTAACGTACACCTGCAGTGTCCTTGCAATCCCAGGGCAATTAATGTATGTGTGTCTGTGTTTGTGGGTATTCTGTGTTCGTCCGACATTCTCTGTTCGTGTGTGTGTGTGTGTGTGTCTGGGTGTCAGTGTTTGCGTGTTTGTGTACGTGCGTGGTTCTGTGTTTTTGTGTGGGTCTGTGTGTAAGTCAGAAAGAGACAGGAAGAGGAGGCAGCAGTGAATGTGTAGTTTGTGTGGGTCGTTGTGTCTGTGTGTAAGCCAGAAAGAGAAAGATAGAGGAGGCAGCAGTGAGTGTGTAGCTTGTGTGGGAGTACGCACTGTCTGCATGGCTGATCCTGCTGTGGTCAACTGGTCTTAATGGAATGCAACAACTAACCACAGTTGAATCAAGTTTCTGTTTTGGTTTCCCAGTTTGCCTGCTTGCTGTTCTATATTGGTTAATCACAGACATATGTGGGTGGGCTTCTCTCATCTCTCAACCTACAGTGTTGGCCAATTGCAACAAAGAGCTTTTCTAATTTATTTAAACACTCTCAGCTAAAAAATGCTAAGGCAACACCTAGACACACACCGGGTCTTGATGATCTAAAGATAATAAAGAGCAAAAACGTTACTGTATGTTGATTCGCTGAGAACAAAATGACGGTCAAAAGAAAACCAAAATTCACCAACTGGGGTCTGGATTCAAACTCAAAAATCAAAAATAAACAATAAATATGCAGGCTGTTCCAACTTGGGTGAATATCAGTATGGTAACTCAATAGTGTGTATGGCCCCAACCTGCCTGTTGGCACTCCTGACATGTCTGGCCTTGCTTTTGATGAGACGGCGGATGGTGTCCTGGGGGATCTCCTCCCAGGCCTGGATCAGGGCTTCAGAGAGCTCCTGGACAGTCTGTGGCGCAACCTGGCAGCGTTGGATGCACCGATTTATAACATCCCAGAGGATCTCAATTGGATTCTGGTCTGGGGAGGGCCAGTCAAGGACACATTGTCCTGCACTGGGAGGAACCCAGGGCCCACTGCAGCAGTGGGCGGACCTGCCAATTATGGTGTTTCTGGCGAATGCCAATCAAGCTGCACGGTGCTGGGCTCTGAGAACAGGTCCCACTAGAGGACATCAGGCTTTCATGCCCCCCTCATGGAGTCTGTTTCTGACAGTTTGGTTAGAAACAGGCACACCGGTGGCTTGCTGTAGGGCTCCTCCTGTTCTTCCTCGCACAAAGTACCAGATACCAGTCCTGTTGCTGAGTTGATGCCCTTCTCTGGCCCTGTCCAGTTCTCTTCGTGTAGCGGCCCGTCTCCTGGTATCTCCTCCATTTTCTGGAAACGATACTGGGAGACACAGCAACATTTTTGATGGCACGTATGGTTCTGCCATCCTGGAGGAGCTGGATTACTTGTGCAACCTGATGGGCTGCCAGTATCGCCTTATGCTCCCAGTAATGATGAAAGAAAGGATGGCAGTTGTCTGTAAAACCATTCAATCATTTTTTTCGGGGTTGTCTAGCTGTTACCTCTCCAGTTTACCTTTGTCACTTTCATTAACATCAAAACAGGTGACACTGATTCACAATCGCGTGATTGAATAGTTAGGCTGGCTCCAGATGGAACTCCGGTCATGTTCAGGACTCTGGTCAAGAAGATGTATCTGGTCAAGAAAAGGTCTCTGGTCAAGAAGATGTCTCTGGTCAAGAAGAGGCTCTGGTCAAAAATATACCAGAGGCTCTGGTCAGGAATGTTTGTACTATAGGGGTCTAGTTAACACAAAAACAGTTCACTGACCACAGAACCAAGCTTTTGCCATGGCCCTCCAAAGCACCAGACAGAAAACCTGTGGGATGAGCAGAGGAGAGTCTAATCCTAAGAAAATGGTCCTAGAAGATTCTGTGCTGTTATCTTGGCAAAGAGACACAAGGTATAAATGAAGTGGTGACAATAATTGTGGCAACAGATATTTGAGGAAAAAAAAATCCTTTCAACTGGTTCACTTTAGTTTAAGATCAGATTTGTGTTCATATTCTCACTTAAACTTTAAGAGGATAAACAATAAAGACATTTGTTCACATCTCGTTTTGTTCATATTTACCAAGGGTACCGATATCCGTGGAGGACACTGTAGCTAAACTACATGTTTTTTTGTAAATGTTATCCAGTCTGCTTAACTTCTTCAAAACTGGGATTCACCCGAACACGCCCAATTCCTATTCCCGACTTCCTCCCCCCTTTCCACGAGCAGGCCCCCTCCGTGACTGTGTGGGACGGCGGTGAGGGAGGTAGAAGAGTTCTAATATAGTTAACTAAAGTTGTCCGCTAGGTGGAGATACTGAGGCCTGATTTGTTCCGTCCGACTGGTAGTCAGTCAGTCATTCAGCCTCAGTACCAGACAGAGTGCACTAAGCTCAGCCGCACAGAGCTGATACAGAGAGTAGAGAGAGGACGAGGCTGCTACATGCCGCTGCCGTCAGTTTACTAGTGGGCATTCGACTGGACCTAGAAAAAATACGGGGACTTTTTACAAGGCATTCAAGGGAGGGACTTTAATCATGTTTCTGACTGCCGGCGCTCTGCTGATGTTAGTGGCAGCGATGCAGGTAGGCTAACTACGGAACCGTTGTCTCGGTTGGCGGTGTGTGGTGGTTTGGTTGGCTGTGGGACGGGGTTTCTCTCTGTGACGATGGTTAACTGAATATTCCTGCTACGGAGTTACGTCTTTCCCTTCACATTGCGTCTATATCAGTATCCAATCGAACTCTGCTACACGAATGATAATTATCATTCAAGAGTTAAGTTTAATCGGCAACCATAGTAGGTCGTTGATTTGTAGCTATTGATTTTAGACTATGCGTCATCCTGTAGCTGTTAGACATCGCTCTAAGGTAGCCTATTTGTTAATTCAATTTTCTTTAATGCAATTAAAATAACAGTGTTGAATATCGGTCTTGCACCGGAGTTTTGCAGTAGATACTCCGTAGCTTACACTTGATTAAACTGCAGCTCTCCAATTGTGTTTTTTGTTTGTTGCCTATTGCCTAATATCCGTACACAATCCACGCGCTTACCCTATAAACTACATGACTCGAGACGTGGTTTTTTTTAGCTATACCAAACGCCTCGTAGTGACAGATCCATGGTTATTGCTACCTCGTAGTAGATGTGTAGGCTACGCAGGGTTGTGGGACAGCGGTGTAAAAGCGGTTTATGACTATTTGAGACGATACGTTTATTATGGTATAGACGCGTTACGAGGCTTAAGTTGCACTGTTGCAATAATCGTGTGTGTATTCTTAACAGAGAGGTCATGAAGGTAAGATTGCAACAACTGTACGAATGTACGGACTTACAGTAACCGCCGGACAATCGCTTGTTTCCGCTCCACAAACCGGCTCAGAGCTATAGCCTTTTAGATATGTTTATTATCCAACACATGCGGGGGATCGCGCACTTACACACGTCTAACTCAGATTTCGAAATCGAAGTTTTACTCCCTTAATATTCCTATTTCTACAATCCTAACGCATAACTTCAACTTTAACCTAGAGTGAAAATATGTTAATTATTGAAATGTACCTTTTTTAACTACATTTTGGACATATATTCTCCATTTATTTTGGAGAACATGTTCACCCATGCCAAAACATTATTTGAAACCGCTCTAATCGACATACAGATGACCCGAGCAAACCCCAACATCTTAAAGCAGCGGCTTGTCTCTAGAGCAGGGTGGATGTTGTTGAATTAATTTGCTTAACCTACTGGTCTGCGTGTAATATGTGGTGAAATGTGGATGCTGACCAGATTTTCTATGCCTGGTGATTTGCCTGTACACCTACATTTTATCAAATGTAATATGCAATGATGTCCTTGCCAGTGAACATTTCAGGACTGGTCTTTATTTACCCAGTTTACCTGGGTAGCTGTTCCCATCACCCCAAGCATGTTGAATGGATGACTCAGTCCATCAGGTTTTACATCTTCTTCATATTAATGTATGCTTTTCATTTAGGGGAATATCGATGTTTCAAACAGCATTGTTGCTGTTATCTGACTTAGTAATTGGCTTATCTGTTGTCATGTAACATTAGAATATTACTTTTCTATGTAGCCTATCAAATTGTATCGGATTGTTATCGCGCCAAAGCTGTCCTGCATATTAATGTCTCTGCTTACGTTGTTATTATGTATTCATTTACATGGCAATGAGTTAATGCTTCTGCTCTTACCCTCTTCTCCAGGTTGCCGTGCAAGGAGGAGGGACCTTGGGGTCATTGCCACGGAGGCAAGGGTCGTTGCCATGCACACAAGGATTCTCCCAGGAGGAGTACAGTATTGCTGTGGCCGAGGAGCTAAGGGAGGGACAAGCACTCCTCCATGGTACATCTCTCTCTCTCACTCATACACACACCCACCTTGAAAACACACAGGCAGACTGTACTCCACCACTGGGTGCGTGGATTTGTGAGGAGCCTAAAATGATTTGCTTTGGGAGTAGCTTCATATAATGTTCTAGATGTTTGTGTTAAGGCGACGGCTGAGTGTTGCATTGAGTGGGCGGAAAATAATGTAAGCCAGGTTTTCCCAATAGGCAAGTGATCAAAAAAGAAATACTTTCCATTGTAAGACGTGAAATGCTTGTAACAATATCACTTATAAAATGATGTAAATTAAGATATTCTTATCTATATTTCCCACCCCAAAGTAAAAAGGGCCTTTGTGATACTATCCCAGCGTAATCAAGGTTTATTCTATTTTTGTGAAATACAGAATCTGTATTTCACGTCAGACAAATAGGGGATTATCGGATTCCTATTGTATTGTTCAAATATGACAATATTTTATGTTTTTGTATAAATTGTGCTTAAAGGGGTACCTCAGGTGACAAATGTTAGCCCATCTTTTCTCCCAGAGTTAAATCATCTTTCAGATACACTTTAGCATATAAGTTGCTAAATGGCGCTTGGAAAAATGCTAGCTTTGGATATTCTCTCTCTCACTATATATATATATATATATATATATATACATGACAATTGTTGGATTGGAGCCACTGATTTATAGTAGTTGTCATTTGTCACCTGCCAGCAAAACATCCCTGACACAACCCGTTGCTGGCACGGCTTTGTCTTTTGACCCCAGGGCTGCGTCACGACTCATGGAAGTGGAGGTGGCGAATCGTGCTAAACAAAGCCCTGCTTTGTCATCTCCCTGTTGTTTTTACCTCATGTCCCCTGACAAACATTTGAATCCGGTGCTTGAGGAATACCCTCTTCAAAGAGCTAACACCCCAGCGCAGGACTTGCCTTTACATCCGATAACGCCACCCATTGTTTCTCTCAACAGGGATGTTGATTGGCTTTCCTAGTAATTAGTAATGAGGGGGGTTGGGTTAGGTTAAGACACAGGACGTCCGCCTCATTATCACACATACAGTGTGTCCTGCCCCACCCACCCCCACACTGATGAAACAGTGTTTGATCAATGATATCGATCTGACCAGCTTGTATCTATCCTCTGATCAATGATCTCTCTGTGTTTTCAGACAGGGAGAACTGCCAGGGTGTGAACTGGGAGGGGGTGTCAGTGTGTGTGTGTGTGTCTGTGTGTGTGAGCCAGAGGCAGACCTGATTCTGGGTTTATGATGGTAAAGATCATTGCATTTCATGTCCCCCAGTCTGTTGGCTGTGACAGGACTACTGTATGCTAGTTTTGGGACATGGACCAATGGTAAAACCAAGGAAGAGAAAGACTGTGAGTGTGAGAGAGAGAGAGGGTCAGAGGCTTCTTGAGAGAGAGAGAGAGAGAGAGAGAGAGGGGGGGACAGAGGCTTCTTGAGAGAGGGAGAGAGAGAGAGGGGGGGGGAGAGAGAGAGGGTCAGAGGCTTCTTGAGAGAGGGAGAGAGAGAGAGAGGGGGACAGAGGCTTCTTGAGAGAGGGAGAGAGAGAGCATCCTCTTTCGCCATCTCTTCAATTTGTACTACAGAGATAACCTCCAGCACTGAATTTCACACCTGTATGTGACATGCCACGGTCTGACTGGATTTAGTGTGTGTGTGTGTTTTATGATTCTACCTATGCTGAATGACCTCTGGATTGTGTCCTGCTGATTCATTTCCCCTGTTCTTTGTATCAGGAGATTAGCCATTAGGATGTATGCTCACACACACACACAAAGAAACACATTTGTTTGCTGTCCTTGTGGGGACCAGAAAAAAAAATCCCCTTTCTCCTTTAACATGAACTACCCTTTTGTCAGGTTGAGCTATCATAGTGGGAACTTCTTCTTAGCTCTCTCTCACACACACACACCTTATCAGTTGTGTGTTTTAGTAGGAACCACTATTATTAGCAGCATCAATCTGGTGCCCCCTTGGTTGTCTTCTCTCAGAGACCCTGATTGTATCCCAAATGGCGCAGGGCTCTCAAAAGAAGTGCACTTACTCGAGAAAAGGATTTCTTTGGGGACACATACCTGTCATCAGACAGATGGCCCAGCTGTGAGATAAATTCTTCCTGTTTTCTGCCTTGTTATTTTCACATCCAGAAATCATGGAAACTCTCACATAATATAATGTATGAGTAGTTAGGCGGGCTCCAGATGGAACTCCGGCCAAAATAAGGACTCTGGTCAAGAAGATGTCTCTGGTTAAAAAGATTTCTCTGGTCACAAAGAGGCTCTGGTCAAAAATAAACTCTGTTCATGAAGGGGCTCTGGTAAGGAGTATGTGTACTATAGGAGTCTAGTTGAGCAGGCCTAAATGTGATTCGGTGAGAAAATGTGTCAACTAACCTCAGGGAATTAAGATGGAGAGAAATGAAGACCTTGTGTCTGTTTCTGTTAGGAAAGGTATTTGAACACAGGGTGACTTGTGTGTACCCAGTCGAGTGGAAATGTCAAAAACTCAATTTAACAGACGGTAGAACATGGCAGAAGTGTTTCTGACCATGCCTTTTCCTGAGGGTGGATCCAACAGTGTGTGTGCTTTTCAGTCTGGGTTTGTGTGTGTTTGTTACATACCCGGTGCTTTTATACATAGCGCGTTTTACAAGTGGTTAATGTGATTTGTTAAGATGACAGAGCGAATAACACACAGTCAGACAAACCGTCGGAGACACTCAGGCACAGAGACAGCATACAGAGAGAAGGTACAAAGAAAGATAGGACAGACAAAGACAGACACACACACAGACAGAGGGCCACTGACGGACAGCCCTGGGGTACAGACGACCCGAGGCATAGTTAATTATTTAATTGGAGCAGAAGGAAGAGAGTCAATTATTAATTAGGGGATGAAGATGAGCCATGATTAAAATCAGGAGGGAATGTGTGGATGGAGTGAGGGGTAGATGGTTGTAGTGGGGGCCTGGGTTGGAATTAAAGGGTGGAGGGGTAGATGGTTGTAGTAGAGGTCTGGGCTGGAATTAAATGGTGGAGGGGTAGATGCTTGTAGTGGAGGTCTCGGCTGGAATGAAAGGGTGGAGCGGTAGATGGTTGTAGTGGAGGTCTGGGCTGGAATGAAAGGGTGGAGGGGTAGATGCTAGTAGTGGAGGTCTCGGCTGGAATGAAAGGGTGGAGCGGTAGATGGTTGTAGTGGAGG
>JACXGK010013318.1:0-13085 GCA_016801125.1 Novumbra hubbsi
ATGAGAGAGGGAGAGCCCCAGGCATGAGAGAGAGAGAGCCCCAGGCATGAGAGAGAGCCCCAGGCATGAGAGAGAGCCCCAGGCATGAGAGACAGAGAGGGCCAAAGGGATGAGAGCAACAAGGATGAGAGAGCAACAGGGATGAGAGAGGGCCACAGGGATGAGAGAGAGCCTCAGGGATGAAAAAAGAGAGGGCCAAAGGGATGAGAGCAACAAGGATGAGAGAGCAACAGGGATGAGAGAGCAACAGGGATAGATGGGAGGAAGAGAAAGGAATGGCTTTCTATAAGTACAGTATATTACAGCTGAGCCTATTCAATGCCAGCTTCTGTAGCAAAGCCTGTTGCCTAGCAACTGTTTAATCAATACCTCCGGCTTGGCAGAACTGAGCACAATGGGGGGAAAAAAATAAAACATGAACCAACTACTACAGACATTCCGTGCATTACTACTGTAGGAATGACATCATTAATGGGCACAATTAACACGGTTTTGTTGATAGACATCCACCTCTGTGGTCTTCCCAAAACGTATCGGATCCTCCTGCCAACCTTCTTTATCAAACCATATGACCAAATTTAAATAATTGTCAATGAAAACGATGTGGGTATGTGACACCATTGACAATTTGAGACATTTACTTAAAATATAACATGAACAATTGTTTTCCAGGTGTCATTCCACCAACATCAAAAACATATGACCGAGTCAACCTGGTTCAAATTGGGCCCCAAGGCCAAAACAGCTGAGATCCGCTACATAACATAAATAAAACATGTGTGTGTGTGTGTGCTGATATTCTGTATGCACATATGAGGCAGTAAAGAAGCACTTTGGGATCTTATGCCTCTGAAGTGATACAGTAAGCTGGTTAAAGGGAGGTCATTCTCATATGATAACAATGTATGATCAAATGAAAAAAGCCTAAACAATAAGAAAGTGGATTGCACAAATTAACATAATGGGAGGAGCCTGAATAACAAGTGTGTTTTACTGCCACAATAAAACATGGCGATATTAAAACAACAGAGTTGTTAGCGTAGTAGGTTATTATTACCATTAGGTGTTTTACACAAACAGACCCGGAGGAAGACCATCTTTCACAGGACCAAATCAA
Organism: Novumbra hubbsi; assembly: GCA_016801125.1. Taxonomy (NCBI): domain Eukaryota; kingdom Metazoa; phylum Chordata; class Actinopteri; order Esociformes; family Umbridae; genus Novumbra; species Novumbra hubbsi. The sequence goes on from JACXGK010013318.1 coordinate 1,118, forward strand.
GTGTATTCAATAAGCTGGATCATTTCAGCTACGGCTTTTCAAGACAAATTAAAAATATATATCTTGTTGAATTTCTAAAGGTCTTCATGAGAACCTTCTACAAAGAGACTGCTTGAGCATGACACCAGAATCGAATCGCATTAATTACATGGAGTGTCATCTTTTTCATTACTCATAAACTCAAATGCACCATGCTGCTTTAATTCAAAATGAACCTTATCTCCATGGTGATTTCCAGGTGTAAGAGCATTGCCATGGTCGGTTACCTGCAGAATTCTCTGTGAACACAACCAGGGTCTGCCCGCCAACACTAAGCATGGGCATGGAGTGCTCCTGTGGGGCTTGTACCAACTCTGTCTTCTCCCCCGGGGCCGACAGGCAGGTGAGGTCCTGATTCAGGGTGAACGACACCTGAGGGCCACAACACGGAACAATGGATCAACTAACCTCCGAGCTTTGGTGCACACTTTTGCATGCTATTGTCTTGCACTTTACACTATTATGCAACTACATGTCTTACACACTTCCTATTTATTGTGATAATTGTATTTTTGACTTTTACTGTATTATTTTATGAACTTACTGCTTCAAAGTAGCACTTACACCATACCAAATTATTTGTAGGGGTAACAGACTTGGCAATAAAACTGGTTCTAAATCATGTATCATTCCAAACGTTAAATATATGCCTCATAAATCAGCTACTGTTATTTAGCATGATTTCAAAAGTTGGCATTTTTACTGAGAATGACAAACAGTGAATGTGGATTTACAGCGTCACCATGTGGCTATATGTATCCGACTTACATTTGACTTTCCTGGTTTCCTATGGGGCAGAAAACACACAATAATACCGTTTAATAATAAAATTGGAGAAAAACACCTGAATACATAAATGGGCCAACTACTACCGACATTGCCTGCACGACTACTTAAAGAATGTAATCTTTAACTGGCTGATTAAAGCGGACAGTTTTTTCTTGATAAATATGCATCCATGAATATGCATTCGCTGCATAAATCCAGAGAAGTTACCAGAGCACTGACACTGGTGTAAAGTGATTATTTTATGTGTCCCCCAAACTCACAGTAACATATCCTGATTTGACATGCGGCTATTGTTTCTTGAAATACGCTTCTGTTCGGGAACCACAAGACAAGATGATCATTAATTTACATTAAGTTTAAAATCCTACTTTACCTGGAACAACACCGGAAATGTTTAAATTGTGTATGATGTTTTAAGAAAACAAAACAAACTGCATACATGTACCCATGATTTACGTAAAAATGGGCATACACGACAATCGACCCCTTGCTTTCTTATTAGACTTGTAACTCCTGAACACGATACAGATTATGAAACTGTATACATCATGAAGCTTTTTAATGTTGGACCACTTGCAAATCAAACATTTTGTAATATTTTCAGTAATGAATTAATGAATTAAATAGTTCAGTGCTTACTTTCCTATTTTTAGCTTTCCAACTTCTCCTTTTCCCGATGCTTTAGACCACTGTTGAGCCAAGTACTTGGGAACCTAATCAGGTGAAACAGAAGAGACACAAAGTGGTAGTTTACCAAGTTAATAGCTAACATAGGTCAACCTACAAAAAACAGCTGTGACTGATATGCATGTTTTGCGGGTTTGTCTACATGCCAACATTACAATTAAATATATGAAACCCAAAATGTAGATTACTAATTGTTGAAAAGTATATAGGTAGGGCCGCACACCTTCACAAGCCAAACACCAGTGTTTCGCTTAGCTCTAGTTAAATCAACCTCCGTTTTTTCAGACATAGCTTATAACTGCTAAGGGACGACTAACACAAAACATCAAACACCCATTCAGATTTTGAAACCATGAAATACTACATTTTCTTCTTTTACGGATGGTAGTCCATTTTAAATAGCATGTACCGCCATCTACTGTTCTACGATCAAGTTCTCCGGCATTACCCGGTATTCCTTAAAATATATAATAGTGCCCCTCATACCTTATTGCTTCCATTTCGTCCACCCTGAATACCATCCATCCACCGTCCCAGGTCCCATATTCAGTTGAACAATCTCCACAACTCACTACAGCAATATATGCTCCACTATCACCTCAACCAAACATACATCACACATTTTTTAAATCAATTTTAAAGAAGAACTCAGTCCTGTGTGACCACATCTCAGTCTTCCCAGTACCAAGTTCTAACTTCTATTCCAATCGCAACCATAATTTATCTTCCCTTACTACACTCGTCCTTTGCCATATCTCTAGAACTTATTCTAGAATCAATAATTTAATTTCCCCTCATCCAGTGTTAATAGAGAGTGGAAACTGAATAATGTCCTGCCGTCTGAAATGCTTTTATATTATAGTTTGTTATTTTTATTAAATCATTACCTTAGCACTACTGATATAGTTGACCAGGGTATTTAACACCACTTATAGGATTGCCCTTGGCTCATCTACCAGTAGAGGGCGCTGTGACACATGACTAGATCAAGGGGAAGAAACAACTTCAATATAAATTGGGATGGCCAGGACAGTTAAACAGTCCTACATGCAGGTTATATACGTGGATAATATGTTGTTTGTTTTCTTCATAGAACTATTGCACAGTTCAGATCACTAGATAAAAACACTGGCCCGTGTTGCTCCTCATTTTGTTAGGCAAAAGTTCTATATTGTTGAGATATCTTTGCCACACATTCGCAACAAACCTATTTCCTGATCAACACAATCATCTTCAAAAACCTTCTTAACTTTCACCACCTTTGAATTTACCTCAAAACCTGTCACTACATCAGGGAACTTTACCCACAAGCTTCCTTATGGAAAAGTGTCGAAAGGCTATGCGCAACAGTGAAAATTAGAGGTTGGAGGATTTTGCTGATATTGTCCAATAGCATCCACGTAGGCACTCACCTCAAGCTTCAGCACACACAAAACCTCTCAATCTCAAGAGACATACTTTCAAGACCAGTTGGGTCGATACATCACAGAGTGATTAGTAGTATGGATAATCCCTGGTGCTCCGAGTAGCTACTCAGTAGCTTCCCCACACCCTTTTCTCAGGGCTCAGATTTCATGCTGAATGTGTCTCCGTGGCTTTTCCTCAGACCTAAGAGAAGTGTTGACAGGCCTCTTGCATAACTTCAGAAAAAGCTGAAAGATCCTCTATCCCATTTTTCATCATGATATAAATGAACACTGCAATAGCTGTGACTCAGGACATTGAGTCCCCTGTCAAGGTCAATATCACTTTGAGAGAGAAGGATAGCTGGAGAACAGATAATAGCATATTATTCACCAAAGTTGCTGTAATTCATAAACTTGTTTAACTTAGCAATTCATTTTTTTAAATAATATTTCTCCCGGTCTCTGAACACAAGGATCAAGCTTTGCCTTCTTTCTTTTGGACATTTACGATATTTGCGGTTGTCTTCACACCACAGAGTTAATATTTGGAGGGGATCATTTGAAAGAGATTCTACCCATTTTCCTAAACTCTAAAGATCAATTGTTTGAGTGCAGTAAATGTGTATTTGATTTAGAAATTAACAGCAAGTTTGATACCATTACAACATCACATTTTCAAGCAAATGTAAATCAGGAATGAGACGTTCTCCCTTCTGTTTGCATAAGTTCACAACAGTTGATCAACAAAAACATAACTTGCAGGTTTTGTAGATAGGTTGAAAAATCCAGTTTAATAAATAATTTACAAAAAGTGAATCCTGTAGAAATGGTGTAGACCTTCACTAGCAACTAAGTGTAAGTGACTCTGTCCTGTATTCTACAATCCCTGTTCGTGAGCACTGGTGTCATCTGAATGCATGGATTTAACCTTGCCAACATGTGCGGGCTTGGATTCTCTCTTCCATTATTAAATACTGTATTTTCAATGGCTATTCTCATGTTTCCTTTCAGTCAACATCTAGACAGAGAAGGTACAGTTACGTTTTTTTATTAATTCATTGGGCTGCCTCTCTGTTAGAACGGTGTAATGACTACAGCACCATGACAATGTTTTTATTCAGCTTGAATACCCAAAGTCAGAATTATTTTGTGACAATAGATAATTGTTTGATTACCCACAATAATGATATGAGTGAAAGAGAGTTACTATTGAGCTTCTATTATATTGAGTTACTATTGAGAGATGACACAGTATCTTGTAATGATTTTCAATAAAAAATCCTTTTATGTGACACGTGATTATAGAAATGAATAAACAAAGCTTATTAAATGTAATCAAACTCTAAGACATGGGTTTAAAATTACAATCAGTAATCTTCTGAAGATTGACAATCCAGACATAAGGTTACAGTTACAAGACATGGCACCAACCAGGATAAACTTTATGGCCTCGGCCCAAGGGGCTAATCTAAACATTAAGCCTAGCTATTTAACCTTTTGAAGCGCAGAGCAGGACAAAAGATCGAACAAAGCTATTTCCGTTCTGTTTATACCAGCTGACCAGTACGGAGCCATGGAGGGGGAAAAATGTAAAGCGCGCATGTGTTTTATAACTCGCACGCACGCTTTACTAAAGCGCATGCCCAACTAACTGCTTTTCAGTGCGCCTAACGGAATTTCAGTGCTCGGTTAGCTCTTGGCTCGAGCTCAACTTCAGAAAATGGCAAGGTGCACGAATATTCTACTTGTGTATTTCATATTACAAGTTAAGAATGTGCAGTCATCTAGTTATTATAAAGGTGTGAACAGTTTTACTCAAAGTACCTTCAGCATTGCTATTAAGATCTTACTAAAATCAGATAAGATAATAAAATAAGGTTACAATAACCCCCCTCCATTTTACCTTAGGGACTCCATAGTAAAACCTGTTCACTTCTGAAGTCAAACGTTTGCTGATCAAAGACAAAACCATGAATAATGAAGCTATCTAGATGTGTTACCCTAAAGGGTTGGCTGGGTATGACAGAGGGGTGAAATCCTGAGGCTGATAGAACGTTTGCAATTAATAGTCAAGGGTTCAGCACAGTAAGAGAAAAGTTACCACAGCGAACATCCATTATAATATACTTCAAACTTTCCATCAAAGAACAACGTTAAATATGTGTGAATATACTGTTCCGTACTTTCTCAACATTACAGGGACATTTAAGCTTTGAGGGGAATTTGTATGAATGCTTTTAAAGAGACAGTGTGCAATGAGTCTCTTCTTAACAGCACTATGTGCTGGCTGAAGGGGCCTGAAACACTGGACTTCCTGAGGCATGTTTATACCTTTAAGCAAGAGGCCAGATTTATGTTTGCTATGAATTGTGGTACTATTTTATGGACAGACACCCAGGATGTGGATTCCACGCCAAAATTCAAATTTGCTTGTCCTAGATTTTGTTGAGATCTAGATTTTGTTTTTATTTAGTTATTATATAACTGTTGCTAAAAATAGTAATTTCGTTTTTAAGTCGTTTCACCACAGCATTTAGTGCTATTGTGAAAAACCCCTTTAACAACTTAACTTTTAAAATGCTATGCTCGTCGAGTTCATCTACATAGCATGACTTTCCGACAGACGTCACATTTATTTTGAGCCTGTAAAAATACATCAAGTCAAGTTTGCAGGGTTTGTCCCAGAATTGAATGGGAGAGAGTAGAGACACCTTAAATGGGTAAAGGGCCAAAAAGGGGCCTTTTCGAGGACACAGAGAGCAAACAAGTTAGGCTTAGTCTTGATATGCTTTGTAAAGGCAGTTGATTTGAGATGTGTGCATATAGAGTATCTGATGGACACTATAAGTAAAGAACACGGTTGTCATTTGTGAAAGACAAATGTTATCATGATCACATATAATATTGACATTCCTATGGCTGACTCTATTGGGCAGGAGTCTTTGAGTGACATGGAACATTCCAGGTTAAAGGGACTTTCTCGGAAAGGCATTTATATTGTAACCAGCTCAACGAGCTGAGGGGGACATTAGGCTACGTGAGAAGAAAATCTCATGAATGAATATGCTGGGCTACAGGGTATTTAAAGTACTCAGTACAACAGGCACATTTTGTGCCAGGACTGTCCCGCAAACAAAATGTGCCACTGGTTCCCATTCAGACCACACACACACACACACACTCATATTCACATAGACACACACACAGGGGAGGCTGAGTGGACACAAGGCCCAGACAGAGGGCCTGTGACCAGCACAGACACTCCACCCCGCTTCACTGGGTATGGCCCGCTCTCCTCCCAGCCCTAAGCCCCTGTTGTTTCAGGAATTCCTCCTCTGTTCCCCAGTCGACACCACGTACCGGACCACATCCACCTAACATCAAGAGCTGTGACACACTGTACAGCCCCTTTTTGACAACACATCTGGCTTTTATTTCCCGGGTCCAAAAAGTGTGTCCTGTGAAGGTTGACATCCGGTAAAACAAACCTGAAGAAATTCCAGTAGTCCTCAGGTTGGTGTTGTCTGTTGACTGGTGCATCTCAGAGATGTGCGGCACCTCTGTCATTTCCCATTAGAAGACAAGGGTGTTTACAAAATGAAAGCTCTAACGGGTGTATAAATTGAGCATGATTGTCAGGGCAGGACAATAGTGCCCAGTGTGTTTTGTTGTGGAGTGCCAGTGTGGTTTAAAGCTGCTGACTGCACCAGACGCTTACATTGCACTCGCCTCTCGCTGGCTCTCTCTCCCTCCGTCATTTGTATGGATGGGCACAGTCTGCCTGCCTGAACGGTCTGGTCATGTCCTCCCCCCCCCAGCAGGCGTAAAAGAATAGCCTGAGTGGCATTTCCCAAACACTGGTCTTACAGAGGAAGACAGCTGTCTGGGGCAGGTTCTCTCTTTTACTGTTTTTCTGGGTTAGAAAGGAGGGTCACCTTTGAATGTCCACACGCAGAAGCCTCTTTTCTTCGCCTGTGAAAACGGGAACATGCCGTTGTTAGGGACCCCGCAGGCGGTGATCTTCACCATCAGCCCTCTCTCTGATCCTCTCAGGATCAGAGAGAGGGCTGATGGTGAAGATCACCATCACCATCACCATCAGCCCTCTCTCTGATCCTCTCAGGATTCCATTCACTTACTTACCACGCCTCGCTCATCTCCTATCTCTCACCACCTCGTCTCTTATAGCATCCCCACTTCAGGGCGGCAGTCCCAAGTGCCTTCTGGTATTAATGAACTAGCTGATGGCTGTGACTGGGGGGGGGGGGTATGAGATGAGGATGGAATGGGAGGAGAGGATGTGGGAGGACAGGACTTGGAATAGGTGTCTGATAAGAGGAGGGTTGAGGGAATAGGAGCAGAGGATGTAGGAGAGTACAAGATGGGAAAAAGGGTAGGAGGAGAAGACAGAGTGTAGGAGTTGTCGGGGAGGATGAAGGACGAGTGAAGAAGTATGCCATGACACAACAATCAGTCAGAAAAGTTGTCCAAACAAAGCCCATCCAGATGGGACCAGACTATCTGCTGGTATTCACTAAGACATTCATAACAACAGGTGGGTTAGGTCTCCATGGCAGCTCACAGTGATAAAGCAGAAAGCGCCGGTCACCGGGAGCTGGACACACACACATATCCAGAACACACTTCCTGGTGACGGGAGGGGTTGTTGACCTGGAGTATCCACCATAGTGTGTGCGCGGCACACACACACACACACACACACACAATACCTGCATGTAGAAAAATCGTCAGTGCGGTGAGCATATGTGTCTGGCTGCTCCATTATGTCTGCAGAATAATCCAGCACCTCACGGCCTGCCTTTGTTTCACAGTAAAACACACAACAGATCTTGTTGTTTGTGTTGTTGATGTTTTGTTCAGACCAAAATATTTCCTTTTGTTCTTTTGGTTAGAACTTAAAGCGGAAAACAAGTCTGTGTGTCCCTATGAAAACAGTATAGTAGTATGTAGTATATATAGTTCTGTAATACATGGTTATATAGCTGATGGAATGTATACTTACTAAGCGATTAAACGCATCATGTTGATGTCTGATGTCTACTGTTCATGAAAATAATGTTTGGCATGATAACCCACCATATTTATCTCGATTCTGATTAATATTTGAAATTATGTAAAACACTTATCAAGTAGAGTTGAACAAGAGTAAATGTATGTGAATATTCTGTAACAGTCGTTTTGTCCAACCCTCTAGTTCAATCGGTATTTTTCGGAAAACGATCTAAGCTTTCCGAACCTCTTTTTTGTACTTTGCCTGCCTGCCTGCCTCCCATGCCCTCTTCCATTCTCCCCCACCCTCCTCTCACCAGACTGCTTTATGTCTGGCTAGTCTGGGCCTTAAGTGAGCATGCGCGGTCGCCATGTTAGCTCTCCTCCCACTTTAGTCTCGTCACACGCCAACAGCTCAAGCCTCAGTGCAAAGAAGGTGGTGGACTGACTGTGAATAGCTCTTAGAAGAGGGAGTGATACAGCAAACATTGGACTATAACAAAGACTTGTCGGAATGGATTACACAGTTTTGCGACAGAATTAACGTTAACTGAATATATTCTCTTAAGGACAACCTTATATCGGTAAAGGATTGCTTTGTTTTCATTTTTACTTCTGAGAAATTGAATAGTGCGACTCACCACAGTCAGTTTGTGGATATAGTGATGATGGAGCTATACTTTACACTTCTGTCTTAGCTCTCGCTTTGATATTGGTTTGCTTACCGTGTTTTTAACTGTCAGCATCTGTTTTACATAGCTATCTAGCTATTGAGATAATATATTACGCGACGAAATGCTTGCTTGTGTGTGAGGACATACAAAATACGCGTCTGTGACTGGTTAACAATCCCATCAGCTGACGTTAGCCCCGCTAACCAACGTTTGCTAACTTATTAGCATTTCGGCTCGCCAATAGGAAATTGACGGTGAAACACGAGTATTCTTCGTGACGAGGGGGGACGCTTATATACCCAGTAAGACGAGCAAATCAAGCATTGTCTTAAAGACACATTTATTTATTGTGAGTTGAAATAATATTGTTCAATATCAGTATTTTGACCTATTTTTTTCAAAACGGCGGCCCTAACGAAGTGTAACGTTATCAGAGACTGTCATAGGCTAGCCGCTACCCCCTGGAATCTTTCAAAATGCACCATCCCGATTCTGCAGGAGAATCGGGCAGCGTCAGAAAGATGGCGCACCCGGCGAATTTTCCTAGAAGGGTTTGCAACATTAACCCGGTCACCGGGAGTGGCCCGACGGTGGCAACGCCGGCCAGTTCGGCGGTTAGCAACAGCCACGTCCCTGCTGAAGACTACCAATCCCCCCTCCTGATGCAGTCTCAGTCCCTTGTTGGGTCGTCTTCCCCTGGGCCTCAGCAACCTCCGCACAGCCTGAACCTGCACTCCCAGCCCGCCCCACAGGCCCCAGCTCCATCGGCTGGCTCTCAGATTAAGAAAAAGAGCGGCTTCCAGATCACCAGTGTGACTCCAGCCCAGATTTCTGTGAGCACTAACAACAGCATAGCGGAGGACACCGAGAGCTACGATGACCTGGACGAGTCTCATACAGAGGATCTGTCCTCTTCAGAGATCCTGGATGTCTCCCTCTCCCGGGCCAATGACATGGCAGGGGCTGAGAGGAGCTCCTCTGAGGAGACACTGAATAACTTCCATGAAGCGGACACCCCCGGGGCGGTTTCTCCCAACCAGCCTCCCCACTCTCAGCCTTTACCACACGGACCCCAGCACGGAGGGATGGTGAATGGAAATGTGCACTACCACCATCATCATCATCACCACCACCACCACCAGGGGAAACCTACTCAGCCTCAACAGGCCCAGGTTCAGCCCGCATCCTCTGCCACCCACTCCACCCCCACCACTGGAGGAGCAGGTGGTGCCCCGAAGGTGCCTTCCACCACGAGGATCCCCCTGGAGAATGTTTCAGTGGGGTCTGCTACTCAGCCCGCAGCGGCTGTCTCTGGAATGCTCATCTCTGCTACTGGTGCCACGGTTAAAGCAGCTAATCCCCTGACCAGCAATGTTAGTAATGTGAATATGTACTGTTCTTCCAGTGTGCCTATGGTGGGACCAGCCATTGGCTCCAGTGCTAGTAGCAGTGGCGGAGGCTTCCCCCCAAGTGGAAAGAGTTGCAGTGGCGGAGGTAGTGCTGAGGTTGGAGGTTTGATTGGAGTTGGCTTTGGTAAAACCAACCCCAATGTAAATCAGATCCAACCTCCAAACTCTGGAACTGTACATTCGAGCATAACCATGACCTCCGCTGCTTCTAGTACGTCTGTGGTTTTGGGGCCTTCCAGTGGTGCCCAGGGTGGAGGAGCTGCTCTGCACCAGCCGGGGATGAGCTCCTCAGGCATGGCTTCAGCCTCAGTCCCTCCCTCCCAGCCAGCTCCAACACCTGCTCCAGCCACCACTAGCTCCCGTTTCAGAGTGGTCAAACTCGACTCGAGCTCGGAGCCATTCAAGAAGGGCCGGTGGATGTGTGCTGAGTACTATGACAAGGAGACCCCAGCTTCGGCCCCTGCCACCTCCTTTTCTGAGGCTACCGCTTCTAGTGGCCGGGGCGTGGAAAGCGTGCGGCCGTGCGGCCCAGAGAGTGTGACATCGGGTTTGGAGAGGGAGAGCGCCAGCGGGAGTTCAGTCAGCAGTACACTGAGTCACTACACCGAGAGTGTGGGAAGTGGAGAGGCTGGAGGCGGAGCCCAGTTAAATCAGTCCCACTACCAGGACTACTGCAGCCCCCCACAGGCCTTTAAGACCTCCCACCCTGGCCTTCCCATAGGGATGTCCCACATCCAGCCTTACCTGATTAACACAGGGGCACCCCCAGTCCCCAGCAGCGCTAAGCAGTCTGCCCCTATCAACATGGCAGGCCTTCAGGCCACCATGGGCCACTCCATGCCCCAACAGCCGCTTACCTATGCCCAGGCAGCCTCCATCCCAGCCCCAAGCTCAGCTCAGGGACTGGTGGGGCTTTCCCAGCAGCAGATGGGCTATGCCCTTCCCCAGCAGCCATCTGCACCTCCCCAGGCAGCGCCAGTGCACAGGCTGAGCCAGGGAGGAAGCATGGCTCCAGACTACTCCCAGGTCCCAACAGGCCTACCCCAGCCTGCTCTCTCACAGACTTTGCCTGGACCCGGCCATATGATGACAGTCCCGCAACAGCAGTTGCAGGGCGTTGGCTCCATGCCCCAGCTCCCAGCCCAGAGTCTCCCTCAACAACAGCCCCAGCTGACTGCTGTACAGGCCCCGGCGTTAGGAGGGGGGTTAAGGCCTCAGATGGGCCCAGGCGGAGTGACTGGTTTTGGGCAGCAGCCCCAAGGACATGCTCTCCTCCTGGATCAACAGCAGCAGTCACGCCCAGGCCAAGCCCAAGGACTCTCCACCCAGCTCCCTGGCAACCAAACCTCCAATGTGCCTCCTAACCCCCAGAGCAACCCCCAGACCCTGAACAGCAGTGGAGTGGTCCAGTCTCACCCACAAGCACAGCCACCCAGGGCCAGCTTGCCCCAGGACTTCAGCAGTGGCCAGGCCCACACGCAGGCCGCCCAGGCTAGTGTGCTGTTTGCCAGCCTGCCCTCCTTCACCACCACCCAGTTGGAGGATGCCCAGCGCCTGCTGTTTCAGCACCAGTCTGCCCTGCTGGCCCAGGCCCTGCCCAAGCTTGCCGGCGAGGCTGGCTCTGAGCTTGGCACCGGCCTGGGCACCGAAAGTAGCGCGGTTACTGCCGCCGCCGTCAGTGCCTTAACCGCCTCGGCTGGACTCTTCAAAGCGGTGGATGGAGACGATGATGGGTGAGTCCTATATTGCCTGCTTTACAGGTCATCCTGAGCTTCCAGTGATTATTATTCATGATTAATGCGGTGGCCATGTTATTCATTCTTTTTTCTCTGAGTTGTAGTCTAGCTAAGAGAAATGTGCGCTGAATAGTTTTCCCATTCATGGCTGTGTGTTTTTAGAACTGTACGTTTTTCTATATCTCTGATTAGCCTTGTAATTCTTCTTTTTTTTTTTT
>JACXGK010013321.1:0-13145 GCA_016801125.1 Novumbra hubbsi
TGAGTGTGTATATTATTAGACACTCTAACCCAGAAGGATTCACAGTAGTGAGTGTGTATATTATTAGACACTCTAACCCAGAAGGATTCACAGTAGTGAGTGTGTATATTATTAGACACTCTAACCCAGAAGGATTCACAGTAGTGAGTGTGTATATTATTAGACACTCTAACCCAGAAGGATTCACAGTAGTGAGTGTATATATTATTAGACACTCTAACCCAGAAGGATTCACAGTAGTGAGTGTGTATATTATTAGACACTCTAACCCAGAAGGATTCACAGTAGTGAGTGTGTATATTATTAGACACTCTAACCCAGAAGGATTCACAGTAGTGAGTGTGTATATTATTAGACACTCTAACCCAGAAGGACTCACAGTAGTGAGTGTGTATATTATTAGACACTCTAACCCAGAAGGATTCACAGTAGTGAGTGTATATATTATTAGACACTCTAACCCAGAAGGATTCACAGTAGTGAGTGTGTATATTATTAGACACTCTAACCCAGAAGGATTCACAGTAGTGAGTGTGTATATTATTAGACATTCTAACCCAGAAGGATTCACAGTAGTGAGTGTATATATTATTACATTTCTCCTGGTCTGCATGAGAATTGAACACAACCCTGACGTTGCAAGCACCATGCTTCACCAACTGTGTTACACAGGACCGGTGTAATCCACACAAAACCTTTATCACCCCAAAAAAGACAAATCAAGACAGAGATCACATGACCAGCCTGCTGCTTGTCCATTGGCTCCAGAGTCTAGTACATTAAGGCAATACTGTATATACACATTTCGATGATAAACGCACACCAAAATAAAAACCCTGCAATCTTTCAAATCAACATCGCCAACTGTGCCTTTGAAATGCCATGAACTCAATTACTGGAAAGCTTTAGTAAATCTCATCCTAAGCCAAGGGAACATTCCCTCCGAAGTTATCTAACACACCCTTTGAGAAGAGGGAGTGTTTAAGGTCTGAGCCTATAGAGAATATAGGTGGATAACACCATACCATTACCCCCAATGTTCTCGTAGGGGGCATGTACACAGACTATTGCTCAGAAACAGAGAGACATTGTGTCTTCCAAAGAGACTGACATTTAAACAGCGCAGTTGGTTGTTTCTCTGTGTCCACGAGATACAGAGATTACAGACACCGCAATACAGACACCGCAACACAGTCCATCTGAGGCATTTAGCAAAAGCAAAGATTCCCAGACACTAACGAGTGGATACCAAGATGAAAATGCATCTGAACCCACGTGAACAGTGTGTGTTTTCTTGTGTATGTGTGTGCACGCGTTGTGTGTGTGTGTGTGTGTGTGCGCCCGTGTTGTGTGTGTGTGCGCCCGTGTGGTGTGTGTGTGTGCGCCCGTGTTGTGTGTGTGTGGGTGCATGGGTGGCACACAAGCAAATGTTGTGTTTGTGTGGATTTGTGTGTGTGTTTTGTTTTGTGTGTTTGTGTCTTACCTCACATATTGGAAGGCCCTTGTCTGGGATCCACTACCATAAACCTATAAAGAAAAGATGAAATTAAATGTCAGAATCATTTAGTTGTCATGATTAGGTGCAAAACCCCAGTATGATGAGACACAGAATAATGGAGAAAGTACTGCAGAACCCCAGCAGAGCAGAACCCCAGCAGAGCAGAACCCCAGCAGAGCAGATCCCCAGCAGAGCAGAACCCCAGCAGAGCAGAACCCCAGCAGAGCAGAACCCCAGCAGAGCAGAACCCCAGTAGAGCAGAACCCCAGCAGAGCAGAACCCCAGCAGAGCAGAACCCCAGCAGAGCAGAACCCCAGCAGAGCAGAACCCCAGTACAGTAGTTGTGGACGTACAGTTAGCGGTTCGCCCTGAAGGGCCTGCAGGATGAAGTTGCTGACCACGCGGCCGTCATTCATGTGCATCCGGGACCCGAAGGTGTTGAAGATACGTGCCACCCTCACCTCTACGCCCTCCTGTGGGCACAGGAGGAAGCAGGGTCAGACCGTTACCTTCTTCTGCGACACGAGACGTTAAACGGGGGGGTAAAGGTTTGTTTAAAAGGGCCGACTTAAAATACACATTATACCACGTGTCATGTTGAGAATACTGAGTGATGAATGTGTTAGTACAGTAAAACAAGTACATTCAAACAGTGCGGTTTCTAAGTAAACATCAGCTAAAGACAGGACTGTTCTTAAATCAAATATCTGATTTATATTAGGCAAATCAATGTCAGTATCGAAAACAGGCAGATCATCATATGTCAGGTTGAAGAAACAACAAGCTATCTGTTTGTGTTTGACTAGATTCTATTTGGGAAAAAAGAGATCCTAACACGATTGCAAAATTTGGCATTTGTTAAAAGTCAATAGAAAAAATCTCTCTGCAGGACATCTTTTCCTCCGAGATCAGACATTTCTCCATTTGATCCAGAGTTCTTAGCGATCTGTTGACAATAGTTCTAAATGTTAGCAGTGACAGAGCACACGATTGGGAGAAGGCACAGTATGGAGTGGAATTAGCAATATTTGCACACACAACCCCCTCGGCTGTCGGAGCTGGGGGAGCTTTGGTGCTGGCACACTTGCAAAGACACACCAGGTGAGCAAACAAACAAAACGTACATACTCATGCATGCATACGCATGGTCAAACCTGCACACCAAGCACGCACGGCCGAAGTACGCACGGCCAAGTACGCACGGCCAAGTACGCACAGCCTACCATTGTTTGTTTCATTATAGGACAGAGTTTGTGCATGATTCCAAACAAGCCCCACAAGGAAAATGTGCCACATCCCTCCCAAGGATGAGACAGAGCTACATCTTAGTCAGTTCCTCTATCGGTACATCTGAGCCAGTTCCTCTATCGGTACATCTGAGCCAGTTCCTCTATCGGTACATCTGAGCCAGTTCCTCTATCGATACATCTAAGCCAGTTCCTCTATCGGTACATCTGAGCCAGTTCCTCTATCGATACATCTAAGCCAGTTCCTCTATCGGTACATCTGAGCCAGTTCCTCTATCGGTACATCTGAGCCAGTTCCTCTATCGGTACATCTGAGACAGTTCCTCTATCGGTACATCTGTGTACATCTGAGCCAGTTCCTCTATCGGTACATCTGAGCCAGTTCCTCTATCGATACATCTGAGCCAGTTCCTCTATCGATACATCTGAGCCAGTTCCTCTATCGATACATCTGAGCCAGTTCCTCTATCGATACATCTGAGCCAGTTCCTCTATCGGTACATCTGAGCCAGTTCCTCTATCGATACATCTGAGCCAGTTCCTCTATCGATACATCTGAGCCCATTCCTCTATCAGTACATCTGAGCCAGTTCCTGTATCGGTCCTCGCAAATCAGTTCTTTGACCACCAGGAAATCCACATCATTAACCAGTCGATGGAGAGGCAGGACTGTGACATATTACAGATCTAGAGTCTATGGTCAAGAATCAATAGATGGCCCTGGACTGGAGAACCGTACAGTCGGTTGGTATAGAAACATTTTACTAGATTACAACCAGTTGGTTGGTATGGAAACATCAATAGATTACAACCAGTTGGTTGGAATGGAAAAATCTTCATAGATTACAACCCGTTGGTTGGTATGGAAACATCTCAGTAGGAATGGGAGGGGAGAAACTGCACAGACGATATGAAGTACTGAGTTGATGAGATCGCTTGGATACATGTTAAGTTTTATAACACACACACACCACTTTACTGAGGTACAGAACAACTCTGCTGACCTTACTAGCTCAAGGATTTAAACAAGCAAAATTTCAATTTCTGGACATATGTGATCACCACTTGGATCACCACTTGGTGATCCATCCCAAAGGGAAGTGCACAATCCACATTAGTATGAAGAGAGGAAACGTGTGTGTGTGAGTGTATTGACAACACCGTTATTAGGGTCTGATGACACCTTAACTTTTTATGATATACAGAGTGCTTGTGTGTGTGTTTATGTCTGCATAAATGAAGGCTTCAGTGTGTGTCAATGTGGGTGTTTTCCCTCCTATAAATAGATGAAGATAATGACCTGTTTGGTGTTAGAATAATGCTCTGGGCACTCTCCAATCCTCAGAATTACCGTAGATTCATTGACACGTCCACGATAATGTAGCTACTTCATGCAGAAATAACAAGCAAGGCATAAAAAGTGGTGAGGACATGAGAACAGGAGTGAAAGTCATATGTTAATAGTATGAATGCATCAAGCCAGTCAAGCATGTCAGAGGCCAAATAAAAAAGGACCCAGGGCTTGAGTCTCAGATTGAGGAGACACGACACGTTATCTGAGCGCTTCAAAACGTACAAACACCTGGGTGTCTGTTGCTATGATCATTTTTTTAATGATACAATTGAAAAGGGACTGTCAGCGCTAATGAGTCTAACTGCAGCATTCATATACTGTCTTGGAGGGAAGTTATAACAAAGGGTAACAAAAGCAATAGTTGTTTTTCTCCTCACCAGTAATAACTAAACATTTCATCATTTCCATTTAGTTTATCCAATTAATTATATATCTATATTGTATTGGCTCCTGGTAAAGAATAAATAAAAAATAATCCTTGCTGTGTAATAACCTAACTAACACCTTCTAATTAACAGCTTTAAAATGAAACAATTGCCAAGCACTCTTTTAATGCAGCGCTGTAATTACGCTATACACAGCCGGGCCAAAATAAAACACCTTCTAAACGGACCTTTCAATGTCTCTCAGAGGCCAAACAGCTGAATACGACTGGTCCAAAGTGGTCTTCATCCGGAGCTCAAACTTGACACGGATAATAAGGTCACGGCCCATTATTGTATCGACAAGTACATTCTGTAATGTGGTGTTAATAGTTGATGCCTTACTGGACAGGACTCACTTGCAAAGCACACGATCTGGAAAGGTTTTTTCCTGGTTAATTGGCAGGTGTCCTGTGACCTCACCACTTGAAGCTGAGGTATTTTTAGTCGGGGTTGCGGTTTAATTGCGGTGGTGTCAACATACTTAAATATCTATTATTATATATGAGTTAAGTACTCGTCATTAAATGTTGATGGTTGATGATTGGAATAACTTTTACATCTTCAAAATATAGTACATTTGTTGGCTTCTTTTATTGTCAGGTCATCTGTCTGTCATCAGTGTTTGCTGAGCCCAATTGCCTGAGTTATGATTATTAAGAGCAGACTGTATGACAGACTGTATGACAAACAGTGTACAGAGCAGACTGTATGACAGACTGTATGACAAACAGTGTACAGAGCAGACTGTACACTGGGACAACTCTTCCCAGATATGTGCCTGAGATTCATCTTGTTATGGTGTAACCGGGTGAAAATGCGAATGATTGCATGTCGCCTTTCAAGTTAACATATTTTTTTACCAATTCTCTCCCTGGTTCCACGGTCTAAACACAACAACGTGTATTCTGTCAATGCGTTTCCAAATGGAATGAGCATTATGTAGGAAGTAGTATTGCCTTAATACAACTTAAATAAAACTGCTGTCACAACAACTTTAGGGCCTGATTTTACTAAAGTATTGTTGGCCAGACATTAGGAAGGGAGAAAAGACAGTGAAGGTTTGGATTGAATCAGTCACAGGAATGACTGTGAGGGTTTTGGTTAGATCAGTCACAGGAATGACTGTGAGGGTTTGGGTTAGATCAGTCACCGGAATGACTGTGAGGGTTTGGGTTAGATCAGTCACCGGAATGACTGTGAGGGTTTGGGTTAGATCAGTCACCAGAATGACTGTGATGGTTTGGGTTAGATCAGTCACAGGAATGACTGAGGGTTTGGGTTAGATCAGTCACGGGAATGACTGTGAGGGTTTGGGTTAAATCAGTCACAGGAATGACTGTGAGGGTTTTGGTTAGATTAGTCACAGGAATGACTGTGAGGGTTTGGGTTAGATCAGTCACCGGAATGACTGTGAGGGTTTGGGTTAGATCAGTCACAGGAATGACTGAGGGTTTGGGTTAGATCAGTCACAGGAAGATAACATATAAAAAAACAGAAGGAGAAGTTAGGAGGAGAAAATGGGAGTAGGAGGTCAATCAACAAGGAGAGGTCAGAAGAGGAAACAGCAGGAGAGAGGAGGTCAGAAGAGGAAATGTTAAGAGAGGGGAGGTCTGAAGAGGAGATGGTAGGAGAGGGGAGGACAGAAGAGGAGACAGTAGGAGAGGGGAGGTCAGAAGAGGAGACAGTAGGAGAGGGGAGGTCAGAAGAGGAGACGGTAGGAGAGGGGAGGTGAGAAGAGGAGGTGCAGCTGTGTGTCAAGTGGACAGAGTTTTATAGGATCTGACAAGCGTGAAGGGTTTCTGTGATGTCATTCAATAGCAGTGTGTGTTTACATCAATATTTCAGACAGAGTATGAGTGGCGTGGTTACTGTGTTACAGTGTGCGCTAACTATGTTTAATAAAAGCTGAAATTCAATACTTTAAACTCAGTTGTTGGACTTTTAATCCAGACTTCAGGTCTATAAGGACAACAGAAAAGTATTCTCTCTCCCAAGACCTGTTGAGTGCACAGTGTTTTACCGAGAACATTTGTTTGCCATCCGGATACAGATGTCAGACAATAATCCTCCACCAATTAACAGCTGCTGTCATCGCAGGTTGAGAAATGACACTGACCAACCTGTCCTCATTGTGTATTTAAATGTCAACGCCGTTCAATTAAAAGGGAGCCAGCTGACAGATGTAATTTGCGAATTCCAGCTGACTTTGTGACAACAATTACCGAACGGGAGATAATTCCTGGAAACCTCTAGTGCAAGGGGGGGATGAGGCGAGGTATGGAGGAACAAGATAAAGAAATCAGCCACCGCACATAAAGGCGATCCGCAGCGACGGACTCAGATAGTCAAAGGCTAGTGTCACTCAGGGAGAGGAAGATAACATGTTCATCAGTATCAACAAAAGGTGTGCAGATAGAACGAGAACTAGTGAGAACGAGCCACCCATCCAGGCTTGTTTATCTAACCCTGACATTGGCTGTCCAGCCTCCGAACAGAACCTCCAATCAAGTGAGTCCGGCAGGAGTTGTAGTTGCTAGGTAACCCTAAGCAATGAAAACAAAACCTCAAAAAAGAGCGTCACCTCAGAACTGTATAGTTACAGTGGAAATGTAAATCATAGCTCCAGAGTATTGTACAATTTGTAGCCGGAAAATTGTTGTTGTTTTTTAAACAAGGTATGAATACGTAGTTAAAGCCCTGGGTAAAGCCAGGACGTTGGTGTTATAGGGTGTCGGGGTCAGACGGATGTAGGGGAGTGATGTTTAATGTCTCTGAAATATCTAACCCAATTTGTTTATTTTTTGGGATTACAGAAATGGGAGAAATATGGATTGCTAGCCGCTTATGTACTATTGGTAATGTATCCATGTCTTTTACCATTTCTACACATTAGTATCCTCCCATATCAACATCATTTGATGAGGCTCAAGAGCACATTTACTGAAGCAGGCCAATGTTTGGAGACATTATCGGTCTAATGTTTGGACACATAATCGGTCTAATGTTTGGACACATGTACAGTAACAGTCAACAAGTCCTGTCAAATCAACTTACACTATAATACCATCAGACTCCAGAATCAGCTCATTAAATGCATAATATTAATATCCATACATTTGATAGGTGTGTTGTTGTCATGCTTCCCGGGTTGAGATTGCGATGGGATCAATGGTTTACCTACATTTGTTAAGACTAAATCCTTCATGTGGAAAAACATTCAGAACCTGTTGGTTCGGCTATTCATCAAATACTAGAGAACAATAAAAGCCTAGAAAGACACTGAGAGAAAAGCAACGTGACGCGTCAGACTGGTTATTTCTCCCTTCTCGTCTCTCATGACCGACTATCAAGTCCAACAATCTGTTGGCCGACACTTTGGTTTTTCTCAGCATAACAATGAGAAAAAGCAAAACAAAGATAGGAACAGAGGTTAAACTGCTGTCGGAAATGAGTCCTAATTTCACACAAGACTAACACACAGAGATAGACCCCCCCTGAGCTGCCATAGTTAGAGAACCCAATTTTATTTCAGCAAAACATTCACCACCTGTCAGGCCAAGCAGGTGTGTGTGTGTTGCCCACCACCATACCTGTTTCATGTAGGCGTAGCACATGGTCTCAGCAACACGTTTGCCCTCATCGTAGCAAGCCCGGGGTCCGATGGGGTTGACGTGGCCCCAGTACTCCTCGTTCTGGGGGTGCACCTCCGGGTCTGAGGAGGGGAAACCCGGACATACAGAGGTCACCATAAACGCTCCCGCAGACACTCCTCAGATAGCTCGTTCAGGAGGAGACGGAAGAATTACTGCAACAGGCGGATGTTTACAGCGAAAGAAAGGATCAACGTGACCCCTCTTGGAATCTGCAGCTCAGTGTACAAGCTAGTTGATCGGCACACACGCACGCACACACACACACACACACGTACGCACACGCGTACGCACGCACGCACACACACACACACGTACGCACGCAAGATGTTTCCGTGATGGGTGAGTGTTTGTGGGCCTCGTACCTCCGTACACTTCAGACGTAGATGCCAGCAGAAGTCGGGCGCCCACTCGCTTAGCCAACCCTGGAGACCATCAGACAAGAGCAATGAGGCCAGGAGGCAGACTAGATTAATCAAAGTCAGAGTGGAGCCTGAAGCTACATGTAGTCAGGCTAGAGGTCATCAAGCCAGACTCGACAAGAGGGGGGACAGCTAAGAGCAATCGATCAGTCAATCCCAGAGTGGATCTTGTGCTGGTAATGAGCAGAGATTAGAACAGGATTAGAATCTGGGGAGGAAATGGTAGTGAAACTGGAACCCCTCAACAATTTTAACCTGTCTGATTTCTTGTCTAGACGCATTTTAGCAAAGTTACCCGATTTCTAGTTTTCAACTAGTTTCAATGAAGATAAGCGCTGTGCCACGCAACGGCACTTGGTCAACGCTGTGGTGCCGTCGTCCCCAGTTGGTCAGTGCCGTCGTCCCCAGTCGGTCAGTGCCGTCGTCCCCAGTCGGTCAGTGCCGTCGTCCCCAGTCGGTCAGTGCCGTCGTCCCCAGTCGTCAGTGCCGTCGTCCCCAGTCGTCAGTGCCGTCGTCCCCAGTTGTCAGTGTTCTTCTGTACTCACCCAGCATGTTGAGGGTGCCAATGGTGTTGGTCTTCAGGGTCTTGATGGGGTTGTACATGTAGTTGGGAGGGGAGGCAGGCGATGCCAGGTGATAGATCTGGTCCACTGTAAAGGGGGAGAGGGGTTAGTAAGGCAAAGCAGCCAATAAGAGGCCACACCAGGATCAGCTACCTTTCTTTTTTGTGTTGCGCATTTGTAAGGCTATATAGTAATGCTACAGCTGCTTTAACATCTCATGAAGTAGCTTTAACCGAGAATTATGGAAAACGTATCCTTGAATTACTTTTGCGGTTCAAGCTGGCATTATACTTGAATACACAGATGCATCCTGAACAGAAGGCCAGGGGTCCCCAAAACACACAATCTGACATTGTACCAGGATCTTACATTGTTTGTACACACAGGTACAAACATGAAGATATGCTCGCCCACACACATTTGTGTGACAGGAATATTAACACAAGTTCCCCTTTCGACGGCAGCATTCACACAGGGGGAGGCATTTCTTATTGACTAAATGAGGTACCATACTATAATGCTAATCTCTCACCTCCCTAATTAAGAAATGGCAGAACATTGATTGAGTTACAAACGAAGGCCTTTCATAGAGTAAATATGTCTCTTTCAGGTCAATATAAAGAATAAAGAAGGAAGATTTGCCGTCAGTGTCCCTGTCAGTGTCCCCGTCCGTGCCCCCGTCTGTGCCCCCGTCAGTGTCCCCGTCAGTGTCCCCGTCCGTGCCCCCGTCAGTGCCCCTGTCAGTGTCCCTGTCAGTGCCCAGCACAAGAGCGTGATTGCAGGGGCTTTTATCAAGATGACCCTGAAACTGTCAAACATGCAGTTCTTTAGATGCAGAACATCAAAGATGCAGTGGAGGGTAGTTGCCACTTCACAGGGACAGAGGTCGCCCTGATTGGCACGTACTCAATCATTATAACATCAGTAGGGTCAAACCCCACCCCACCAGTGACAGAAGATACATCCCCCATCTACGGAAAGTCGCAAGGTCACGACCAACGCCATGACAACCTGCTACCAGGGAGCTCACCGGGAGATTCTCTCATCCCAGCAGGAATACTGGAATGATTTGAAGGAGAACCTGCCAGGTGCCAGAGACATCATGTCTACACCTCCCCTCACCAACACCTGCCTTTAACAACACCTCCCCTCACCAACACCTGCCTTTAACAACACCTCCCCTCTCCAACAACTGCCCTCATTGTGGTTCCTCCTCCTCCAGCACCCCACCAGGTCAGGCACCGACACACCAACCAGGCTTCCACCCTGAACCCGGGGATCTCTCCTACCTTCCCCCTCCATGTAGAGCGCCTCCACCCACCCTCGATGTAGAGTGCCTCCACCCACCCTTCGATGTAGAGCGCCTCCACCCACCCTCGATGTAGAGCGCCTCCACCCACCCTCGATGTAGAGCGCCTCCACCCACCCTCGATGTAGAGCGCCTCCACCCACCCTCGATGTAGAGCGCCTCCACCCACCCTCGATGTAGAGCGCCTCCACCCACCCTCGATGTAGAGCGGCTCCACCACGTCGTGGTTGATGAGCTCGAAGTTCTCATGGCCGATCCAGTGTTCTACGTTCCTCTTGCGTCCCGTGAAGAAGTTGTCCACCACCGTTACCTCGTGGCCGTCCATCATCAGCTTGTCGGTCAGGTGGGATCCCACGAAGCCCGCCCCCCCGGTGATCTACGGGGTCAACACCGTGAGAGAGGAGAAGATAGATGTAGTTCTGGATACACCGTGAGAGAGGAGAAGATAGATGTAGTTCTGGATTGACCGTGAGAGAGGAGAAGATAGATGTAGTTCTGGATACACCGTGAGAGAGGAGAAGATGGATGTAGTTCTGGATACACCGTGAGAGGAATGATAGATGTAGTTTTGTATACACCTTGCAAATGGCCTGGAGGCCACACACACACACACACGTGCACACACACACGTGCACACACACACACGTGCACACACACACACATGTGCACAGGGCTGAGAGGAGGTAGATAGTCCAGAAGGCAGAGAGGGTATGTGTGTGTGTACATGAGTTTGAAGCTTCTTTAGAAAAACTCACCAGAATCCTTTTCCGATCCTTCTCTGACAGGAATTTCACTGGAGGGTATTTCTGAGAGAAACTGGAAATGAAAAGAAAACACTTTCGAAATTAAAATTGTGATTGAAACACCGTCATCAGATTAAAACGAATAAAACCAGAGACTAAAATCACTAGCAGTTGAGTAACTGTTTGGTGATTCTATCTAGAGATATGATTCTATGGGATCCATAACATCCTGCTGAGGGTCTCTGGACCCAACATAACTTCACTACAGCACGGACCCAAATGAGAAATGTACCATCCGTCTGTGACCAAATCATCCTCCAAACCTGGACCTTAATTTACCTCTGATTAGTTCCAAGTGGCAGAGGGACTGTGTGAGAGTGAGTGTGTGAGAGTGAGTGTGTGTGTGTGAGAGTGTGTGTGTGAGAGTGTGTGTGTGAACACAGTATCTATTAAACCGGACCGTTTATTATATTCATCAACCCACATCCACAAAGCTCTGTGGTAGCCCCTGAGGTCCAAATCTACCCACAGTGATTGTTTCTCCAGGGGTGAAAAAGAGGCTGGAACAAATCGGAGCCGTGACAGTGTTACAGCACGCCTCCACGCCACGGGGGAGAACGGATTGCTTTTTCATTACTACGCTCTCTGTTCCTTTTCAGTCTGGCTCTACTCGTCCCTGAATCCTTCCTGGAGAAGATCTTGGGGGAGAATTGAGACTCAATGTGTCCGTGTTTCAGTAGAGATCACATGGGACGGATCGAACAGGTCGATGGGTGTAAGGTGAACGAGACTGGTGATCCCTTTGCTGTGCTTTGGATCCATTCTAAGTAACTGAATGAGTGAGTGTATTGTGTCTGTGTGTGGTGTGTCTGTGTGTGGTGTGTCTGTGTGTGGTGTGTCTGTGTGTGGTGTGTCTGTGTGTGGTGTGCCTGTGTGTGGTGTGCCTGTGTGTGGTGTGCCTGTGTGTGGTGTGTCTGTGTGTGGTGTGTCTGTGTGTGGTGTGTCTGTGTGTGGTGTGTCTGTGTGTGGTGTGTCTGTGTCTGTGTGCCAGGTAGGAATAACAAGAAAGCGAATGAAAGAAAATAAAGCGAGTCTAAAACACACACAGAAGGCCGGTGTCTCCAGTCAGTTCATTCCACCGAGGGCCCAAGATCAGTACCAGCCTAGAACGCCTGGTTCTGAAGGGCCTCCAGAACCAGAACCAGCCAGGCCCTTGGAGACGGATCATGTGGTTCTGCTGGGTCTGTCCTTCACATCAGAATCACCAGGTGAAACACGCCTCAGGGCCTTGATGAGGGTCTCCAAAGAGATACCAGTCATACCAGTCATAATGGTATCAGTCTCCATGACAGGCCCCACTAGCCATCACCAAGGAGATATACACAACGGTTATCCGTCTCCATGACAGGCCCCACTAGCCATCACCAAGGAGATATACACAACGGTTATCAGTCTCCATGACAGGCCCCACTAGCCATCACCAAGGAGATATACACAACGGTTATCAGTCTCCATGACAGGCCCCACTAGCCATCACCAAGGAGATATACACAACGGTTATCAGTCTCCATGACAGGCCCCACTAGCCATCACCAAGGAGATATACAGAACGGTTATCAGTCTCCATGACAGGCCCCACTAGCCATCACCAAGGTGATATACACAACGGTTGGCGCTTCACCCGGAAAGATGATTAATAGTATAATCTGTTAACCCAAAAACCACAATGAGGATTTACAGTATAATGAGTTACCACACTACCCAGAAAGCTCATGAATCAGTAGTGAGCACAGCCCATCATGTGGGTCCCAGAGCCGGTAGACTCATCCCATCATGTGGGTCCCAGAGCCGGTAGACTCATCCCATCATGTGGGTCCCAGAGCCGGTAGACTCATCCCATCATGTGGGTCCCAGAGCCGGTAGACTCATCCCAT
>JACXGK010013322.1:0-13045 GCA_016801125.1 Novumbra hubbsi
TCACTCACCTCAACAACATACAAACCTCCCCCTACACTCACCCCAACAACATACAAACCTCCCCCCTACACTCACCTCAGCAACGTACAAACCTCCCCCCTACACTCACCTCAGCAACATACAAACCTCACCCCTACACTCACCTCAGCAACATACAAACCTCACCCCACACACACCGTACATAGCAGTTAGTTGAGTGGATTATAGTCAAGCATAGAATTAACTTTGTGGGAGCTTTCATTATGTTGTATTGATTCACACAGTGTGTGGTGTGATTTACTGTGAAGGAGGGGGTGAAAGAGTTGTGAATGTTGCAGATGTGAGGTGTAGTAACCATCATAATGACATTACCCCCCGAGACTGAGGGAAGTACTGTGTCCTCTTTTTTTTACAAAGAATATGGCATAAATAGACCAGCATTTGGCCCTCTTGTTTTTACAATATACATTTCTATGGTGGAAAAATGTGTATATACCATGTCATCAATAACAGTAAGTCACTCTGGATAAGAACATCTGGTAAATTACAATAGATATAAAACGTATCGCTGTGGTCACTCATTAGGATGCATTATCCCTGCCCATTTACTTTGCATCCAAAATGGTCTTTGAATATGACATTATTTATTGCATATGCCAACGCCGATAAATAAAGTATTAATGGTCTCATGAGAATGTGACGTGTACTTGTAAGAGTGGTTTGTTCATTTAAATACTGAAACAGGAAAAGCAACAACATTTCAAACACATTATGTACTTGTAGTTGTTTGCCTGTATGAAGCAGATTAGTACAAACTAATCAATTAACAACTATTTTTATCATCAATGAATCTGTCGATTTGCTGCTTCGATTAATTGATTAATTGGATTGAAACAATAAACAATTTCTATTTCAATAAAATGTAATAAATGATTTGCTTCAAATAAATAAACCTTTTTAGTGTTTGGTTTTATAAACTCCTTTATTGAAAGCATTGGGTATAAAACAACTAAAACATGCAAAATCTAAAGGGTTATCATAATATCAATTTCAAGACTGTTGGTTGATAGACTTCTGAAAAGCTTTTTACTGATACTGTAAATACTTTTGCTTGCATGTGTGTGTTAATCTTAATTTAATTTGATTTGATGATATGGAAGAATGGACAAAATTGCTGTTCCTTAAACATCAACATATAGGACTTCCCAGGTAAATTCAAGGGCACCATCAGATGTGTTTCATGGTGACACAATAGTCTAAAAAATTGTCAATGAATGATGAAATGACTGTACAATACAAGCTCTAGGAGTCAGGCAGAGTAGAAGCTGAAAAGTTGTTTATTTATCATTCATATTGTTTGTACTCCTCAATATGTGATAATTAAGGTCCCACTTACCTAAAGCAACTCTCATTGGACTCTGACTCATCAATGTTGAGGTCTATGTCTCCCAAAGCACACCCAACCCAAGGCAACCATGTTGGTGCTGGCGGTGGTGGTGAGGGCAATGCCCTCTGAGGGACCACTGGGCTATTCTGCCAACAAGATTTGAACCCTGGTCTTGCATTGATGAAAAGGTTGTTTTACAATTTTTTGGTTTTTTTATTCTAGAGAATCTAAAGATGTTAAACTTGACTATCCAAAAAAGAGTGACCCTCCGAATTTTGCTGTGCATCCTTGCCAAGCAGTGAAGGATAACCATGTTCCCAAATGTCAAATCATCACAGACGACCAATGAAAACAATCACATGCTAATTCCGTCATAAATGTATTAAAACATACGTGTTTCTCGTATGAGTTCGTTATGTATAAAGATACAGAAGAAATGTCCTCATTGAAAATAAACCTCTTCACAAAGGGTTTTCTTCCTTTAGTGTCACACCCAGCACTAAGGTTGGTACACTTAAAACAACCAACAGTCCTTTAGTTTTTTATTAAATGACAATGAGGATTGCTAATGAACATCCTTAAAACAGCAGAGCAAAGTAAATCTAACGATGTATCTTCATCGACAGTTTACATGATGTGAGCTGTGCTTGACGAGATGGCGGGAAGACAGTGAGAATGGGATCCTGATTATCACTCCATATAAAGCCAAGCGGGCCAGTCCAACCGGTCCTAACCCCAGGTGACATGACCATCATCTGGCAGTGACGGTGAATCCCTACCGGTACGCGGCGTGCAACAAAACAAGTGCACCCATGTCAGAGCACATGTCGACACACAGTCAAACAGACGCCCACTGACACACGATCAAACACACACACTGGCACATGGCCACACATATGACGATAACTGCACAGTTGAAGAGAAAAATACCAGTAACATTGGCTAACCCTTTTTCTGTTAGCAGAGTGCTGTATTTGTTGATGTGTGTATGTTTGTATGTGTAGTATGGTAGTTCGAGGCCAGATTAACTCCAGCGTCTGTTAAAACCATCTCCGCTTGATTGCTGATTTTATTTAGTCTCTTAGTGTCCTACTCAATTCCTCAAGTCTTGTGTCCATCAGGCTTTAAGCCTCTGTTGCCCAGCTCTACAATGTCCATGAACGTTGATGACGTCCTAATATGTTCAACCCAAAAATCTTAAAACATTTCAAAATGTAAGAGCAGACAGGTGAGAGGTACGTTTTGGTGTACGTAGTGTGTGCCTCTTTTGGTTGGTGACTCAGAGATGGCTATGTGCGTGTGTGCGCGTGTGTGTGTGTGTATTCCATGCTGTGCGATGGACCAGTTCTGGAAGAGTGGAGCCAACCTACTCTGGGTCAATGCATCTGTTCCCCTTTCACATGGAGTCTTGCAACCACATAGTGTGATGGTCTCAGCTGTTAACCCTCTGCATCCCATCGTACACACACCGAGTACACACTCCGAACAAACAAACACACACCACGCATGCAGACACACAAGAAACCCACATCACACACACAGACACCGCATACGCAAAGACCCAACGCATAAACACCACACACGCAGACACACTACACACACACAACACACACACTTATTCCCTTTACAGGTCATCTAATGAGTGAAACTGAAATGAAGCGCCATTTTTCACTAGAACCTCCAAGCTTCTTGCTTTTTAGAATACACACTGTTTCATTCAAAAGACATGCTGTCTCTCAGGTGAAACACAAGGAAATGGCAGACATTGTGATGCATAATTTCTGTGTACTATATTGGCATACCAATATCCGACCTGTTAGGCAATACTTGGCCGTGCATAGACCTAGACAACCTGACGTGGTTATAACACACACGCACCTCTACAAATACCACAGGTATGAGGACCTAGACAACCTGCCGTGGTTATAACACACACACGCACCTCTACAAATACCACAGATATGAGGACCTAGACAACCTGCCGTGGTTATAACACACACACGCACTTCTACAAATACCACAGGTATGAGGACCTAGACAACCTGCTGTGGTTTTAACACACACACGCACCTCTACAAATACCACAGGTATGAGGACCTAGACAACCTGCCGTGGTTATAACACACACACACACATCTACAAATACCACAGGTATGAGGACCGCGAAAACCAGCAGTGGTTATAACACACGCACACCTCTACAAATACCACAGGTATGAGGACCTAGACCATCTGCCATGGTTATAACACACACACACACCTCTACAAATACCACAGGTATGAGGACCTAGACCATCTGCCATGGTTATAACACACACACACCTCTACAAATACCACAGGTATGAGGACCTAGACCATCTGTCGTCATCATGACACACACACTCTTCTACAAATACCACAGGCCTTGGAACCACCCGGTTAGCTGTCTTTCGTCAAGGCAGTAGCCATGTCTTGCTACTACTGACTAGAACGTCACAGGGTGCCTATTGTATATTATTTATAACACATTCATTTAAAATAAATTATAATACAGGGAGCAACTAATAATCTGATCAACACATAAGGCTCTTGTCATCTAATGCTCCATCCAATGAATAATGGGGAATAAGTGTGCGTTGGCAATATCTATCCATTTATCTCATTATCAGCTGTGGTCCAACACACATCGATCTGGAAAAACAGCCATTTCTGCTACATGAAAATACGTCGTGAAGTAAGACATTCTGGCTTTACAATCGATACACATTGTTTCGTAATTTCACATGGAACTTTCTACAAACCCAAAATGCATGCTGATTAGAATGGAAGTTGGACTTGGTATTCAAGAAGCAATCAACACGCATTTCCATTACGGCTTTATAATTCAACAATGTCTTGCTGCTTGTGGTGCACTCACTCGTATCTGACCTTGAGGAAATGTTTATTTTTAGTTTATATACTAATTAAGTTAGTACATGCAATGTTAACAGGAAACTGTGAGCACAAGTTTTTAATTGGACTTGTTTCCAGGGATGAATGTCACAAAAAGGTCCTGTGTAGTAGCAAACAGAGATACTTGCGGGATTGATAACTGCATTTTGTCCACAGAGGAATACACTTTGGAAATGCCCTTCAAGCCAGAGCTGAGTGATAGCCGCTGTCCTCACAGACTATCATCATCAATAAACCTTCTAATTAGTTCCTCTCTCTAGCACTCACACGCTTTCTCCATCTCCCTCCATCAAACGTTCCACTCGCTTCCTTGCTTTTTTACCTGTGTCTTTCCTAATTTCTGTCGGTTTTTCAGGTGAAATACACATCTGGCAGGGCATTCTCAGTGAACAATCAAGGAGCTGATCTGCATTCACAGCCACAAAAGCACAGGGACGGATGCTAGTAATTACTTAAAGATCATTCTCTGTACTGCCCC
Source organism: Novumbra hubbsi (assembly GCA_016801125.1). NCBI lineage: Eukaryota > Metazoa > Chordata > Actinopteri > Esociformes > Umbridae > Novumbra > Novumbra hubbsi. The sequence continues at coordinate 4,776 of JACXGK010013322.1, forward strand.
AAAGGACATAAGTCACTCCTCAATGACAATTCAGTTTCACTAGCCAGCAGCTTGTACTGTACAACAGTCCCAGTGACACCGTTCTGCCTGTTTATAATTATGAATCGATCCACTCTGCCTATATCACTCTGCGATAATGGGAGTTGAAGCCCAGCCTCAGCTAAGCGGGCATCGAGCCACACAGCCTACAGCCAGACATCTGATGCCTTCCACAGGTCCAATGATCTACTCCCCACAGCTGAAAATAATACAATCCGAACAGACTTTGATGGGGTGCAATGTGATACCCGCTGCCTTCCCTTACTTTCCTTAAGCAAACACATGGAGCACCTGTAATTAAATAGCTGCCTCATCACCTCAGGTTCCCAGCACAAGTTACATTGCAACACCCATATGACTTCATGTGACCACTTTTCAACCCGGCTCCGTCTCTCCTGTTGCAAGCGGGGCAGTGTGGCGGGTCTGGGTACAGCATCGCGCGGCGTTAGGGAAAGTGGAAGGTGATCTATTACCTGCGTTGGCAATCCGCATCCAGCCCCGGCTCCCGGCGACTCATTCCGTGTCCGTGGCTTCAGCTGTCCAGGTTGTGGTGTTTTTCCCCCCCCCCCTCTCTCCCTCACTCCCTCTTCTCCCCCTTCTCCCCCTCTCCCCCTGGGTTCGCTTCCTTTCGGCACTTGTACGAGTCTATTTCAGTAGCAACAGCGGAGCCCACTGCGACGGTGGCATGGTTTCCAGCACTTTGGCAGAAGGTCACATTATCTCTCGCTGGTAAGGGAGGTGGTGTGTGTGTGTGTGTGTGTGTGTGTGTAGGGGGGGGGGGGGTGGTTATGGAGTGATTGAGGAAGATTGTAGAGAGCAGGTGCCAGAGGAAAGAGGAAAAAAAACAAATAAACACAATGAGACAGTCCGCGGCTGTAGTGACAGGTCAATTTCCGGACTTAAGGCGTGAGGAACAGCGATCCCCAGAGATGTGTGTCCAGGTAAAACGTCCCCAGGCGTTCCGAGATGTCTGTCTGTTTGTGTTTGTGTAAGAGTGTGGGTTCACATGTGTGCTCAATGAGGCTGTAAATGACTGTGAATTGACATGTGTCACGGGGAGTGTCTGTGTGTGTGTTTGCTGATGAGCATGTGTGTTTGTGTATTGTTGTGTAGCAAACACACTCTGTGTGCTTGTGGGTGTGTGTGTGTGTGTGTGCGCGCTGCGCGCATGTGTATGCAATCGCTGTGTCTTGGAAAGTCTTTCAGAAGCTCTTACATCTGATAACACATCTAATGTGTTTCACCCCAGAAGTCGTCCGATGCAGCATAGTCAGTTAATTAAAAGGAAAGTGACAGAAACATGAAACCGACTCAATTCTTCACCTCAGGACTCTGTGCCCAAAGCCCCTTTGATCTCTCTCCGCCCCGGTGCCTCGCTCAGGTAAAAGAAACAGACGCCCTCCATGGCTTTGAGGACACGCTCATCGACCAGGTCTCGGTTGATCGGCGAATTCGAAAAAGTCTGCGGGATGACCCGAGCCTCCGCTTCTCCCTGCTCTTCTTCGGTCCGGATCACACGCCGGTCCCTCCATTAAGTAAGACGCGGCGCCGTCCAGATGCCGGGCTCTGGTCCGCCGGCGCCCGACGACAGATGGCCCAGGCAGGGGGCAGCGGCAGGCCAGCCGGTGGGGTTGCAAATGGCTCCTGGTCGTGGCATGGACCCCCGGAAACCTTCCGTGTTCGAGTGCCCTACACTTGTTGTTCCCGGTGTAACCGCCCTCGTCCGGGGCACCTGTTACCCTCCTCCTCCCGTGTTGCCGGCAGCCTCTTTAGTGTGCCCCGTTATAATCCCGGGTCCTGCACTCCGTGTCACAGGAAGGGCTTGTGATCCCTAATCATTATGTAGTAAGGATTTATCCTGCGATTCTCTCTCGCTCACTCACTCACTCTCCCTCCCTCCCTGCGTAGTCTTTCTCCAGCCCTTTTCTCTGTCTCTGCCTCCCTCCCAGCCACTCGGCGCTGCCTGCTTTCTGCAACTCCCACATCCTCTCCGTCTCGCCCTCCGTCTAGTCCCGCGTCACGCGTGTCGCTCTCCGCCGTCCCTTCCGACGGATTCCGGCTCCTTTTCTTTGTCTCTCGCTTGGTGACTCTCCCGTCAACAGGTTCATAATGGACATGCTCAACAGGGCATGCCTCTGTACCTCCTCTCTTACCCTCTCTGTTCTCTGCCTTGCTCATCCTCCACCCTGTCCAAAAACACATGTCTTTTCTCTACCTCGATTTCTATCTTTATTTATCTTTTATCTCCCTCGCTTTTTCTCTACACATCTTTTACTATTCCCCATTGTGTCCTAATTTTATTTGCTCTCTGTCTCCCCCTCTCTCTGTCTCCCTCTCTCTCCAAGTCAGTCCTCTGTCAGTATGTTATCTGACACTTACATGCACCCCAGTGTTTTTTTTTTGGATACTCTTTTGTTAGTTACTGCAGACGTGTTTATTTGAAGGGAAAGAACATTAATGCTTTTTTGTTTATGTGCACAGTATAGGATAGCAGCTCATATGGTATTACAATGGTCACAGACCTGTACCTGTATTTGTTCTGTCAGCTTATTGTATTACATCTGTAAATAAAGCTGTATCAATAAAGCTTTATAATGTATAACCTGGATTGGTTATTTACAATTTCAGTTAATTGGATAAAATCTGGACACTGACTATGGCCCTCAAACCTGTAGTTTATGATAGTATAACCAATTGCAGAATCATGTATTTATTGCACTAAAACATTGCAGTAAAAAGTGAAATATGAAAGAGAAATATGATGTCTTCTTTTAGCATCTCTTTAAAAATGTGAATATGTACTAGGTGGAAAGTCATCCATTAAAGCAACGAGGCAAGGAGTAAGTATTTCAACCACAAAAAAAATCATCCCATATAAACTTAAGTCACTTTTTTTTTCGTTTCCTTATGTCACGGTTTTGTAGTGGGGTGGAACCATACCCAGACATTTTAGTATAAAGAAAAGGTGATTTAATCCAAATAACATAAAAGACAAACTCACACGAACTGTAAACGCTAAAAGCAAAGGTGCTGTACTAAACAACAAAACAGAACTTAAATAGTTTACAAAGAACATGTAGCGTATCCACTAGAAACAGGATTAAACAAAAGACAAACCGTGAACGTTGTTGAGACAAACAGAACAAACAATAAACCACACCGGGTGTGGTGGAAAACTAACCTAAGTAGGCTCCCCAATCAGAGTCAACTGAATGCAGCTGCTCTGACTGGGGAGCCCACAATGGCATGAAGAGGGCTAGAGGCCACACAATTAGTCTTGCCCTGAAATGGCCAGGGGCTCGCAGCCAGGGCATGACACCTTAGCTGTTCATTTCCTCAAAACCTGCCAACCTGATCATTTTTGAAACTTCGGCCTGGTTACAATCTCATACTGGTCTTAAGAAAGCAAATAAAACAACATAGACTAACTTACAGTTAACAATATTAAAAACAACTGTCACAAGCGTTGTTTCTTCGTTAATCAGTACGTGTTTTTTTTTTTTTTTTTTTATAAATCTATATATTCCCTTCACAATGTCTGCGTATGGTTCCACAACTCAACACACCCGTACCTCCACCCGTTCCACACCTCCACACACCCGCAACTCCACCCATTCCACACCTCCACACGTTCCACACCTCCACACGTTCCACACCTCCACACACCCGTGACTGAATGAACCACCAATTCCAGGAACCGGCGATTTTAAAACAAAAGTGCCCCCAGAATCCCACCACCGAAAGGCACCGTGCTACATCGCTCGTGACAATAACAACGCAAGATATTATTCTGGGGATCACTGCTTCGGTCACACGTCCCCATTAATGTGACTACGTTGAATGTGTGTGTGAAAGTAAGTGTGTCAAACATTTGTAGACAAGAAGAAACTATACCAAATACACATTCACGTATTTTAACAGATGCTATAATATGGACTTACTTTGTGGGTGTAGTGGGACAGTAATGGGTGTATACTGTATTCTTGTGACCAGGGCCGACCCTAAGCGTAAGCAACATAAGAAGCTCCCAGGGGCGCCCCGGGCAGCCAGTAAACTTCGGACCACTAAGGGAGAGGGGGCCCCAAATACAATTTTGCTTAGGGCCCTCAAAAGGCTAGGGCCGGCACTGCCTGTGACCACTGATCCCACAACACAGGCCTCAACCTGCTCTTACCAAATTGTAGATGCTGGTACAGTTTGGTACTGAGAACTGAGTGAATGGAGTGATCATGTAATGACCATGGTGAATTAAACGACACAGATAGGTCACCGTACATATTCTGGCATTCAGAAGAATATGTCATCACTCAATGCCCATACAGGCTATACGCAAAACTGAGGCAAAGCAGACTGTTAAAAACAACAGTAAACAGCATAGGATATTCTCCTGCCACAGTAACACAGCTAAGATACATACCCCAGGCATCTTATCCAGCTGTCTCGAAAAGAGATTTAAGCTTTTTCGGGTTATTGTAAACAGGATAATGCCGTTTATATGCCTCAGCTCAAACCCTGAGTACTTGCGTATCATGAATATTAACAGGATATTGGTCAGTGAGAACAGAAACCGAGTCTGCTGCAGCTATCTGCCAGGAAACACTCTAGAAGGCATTCACTTTGTTTCATTTCACTTTGTGAAAAAAAGGTTAGAAACTAACGATGAACTGTGACAGTTATCAAGTAATCAAACCTGTATTTGCAGGATTTCTTTCAATCATCAAATACACAGAATGGTCTTGGGTACAATTATTATCATATCTTTAATAAATTAAAAACTATTACAAGGGTAGCACACCACACAGGAGTAATTTAAATGTTGACAAACTTTGAAAGGCATCAAGAAAAATACTGAGAATAAAGTTGTGGCATAATCATTGCTGGACAAGACTGGTTTCCTGAAGTCCGTCTTAAAAAAACGAATTTGGATTGAGTAAATGACTTGGCTAATAGATCCAGAGCCGGAGCCAAATACATGCATTTGGTGGATTTTCAGATGCTGCTTAGCCATTGATTCAGTGTCAGAGTCTGGTGAAGGACTGAGCTGCTATGACAAGTTATGCTTACAAGGTTTATTTACATCCTTTGGCAAGACCTCATTTATTATTCCGTCATTTGCTGTCTCCCTTTCCATTATCAACAATCCCTCTGACCTGTACATTATCAACCACCCCCCTTACCTGTACATTATCAACCATTCCCCCTTACCTGTACATTATCATCCACCCCCTAACATGTACATAATCAACCATTCCCCCTTTCCTGTACATTATCATCCATCCCCCTAACATGTACATTATCAACCATCCCCCCTTACCTGTACACTATGAACCATCCCCCTTAACTGTACATTATCAACCATTCCCCCTTACCTGTACATTATCATCCATCCCCCTAACATGTAAATAATCAACCATTCCTCCTTACAAATACATTATCGACCATCCCCCTAACATGTACATTATCAACCATCCCCCCTTACCTGTACACTATGACCCATCCCCCTTAACTGTACATTGTCAACCATCCCCTCTTACCTGTACATTTTCAACACCCCCTCCTTACATATACATTATCAAAAATCCCTCCTTGCCAGTATATTACCCTTTACTGTACATTAACAATGGTTCCCCATCCTTTACTGTACATTAACAACAATTAACCTTCATTTTGTTTAAAATAACAACTGAGTGTACCATCTAGGAAAGTTATCTCAGTTTTAATTGGTTTCTAACAACTGTGATATTATTGTTGTCCCACCATCCCAACCACAAAACAGGCAAACTATCAATCTTGTGGGAAACAAGACGCAGTAATATTAAGACAGCCACAATGTATTGATTTTGAAGAGAAATGCTGTGCTGGATTGAAGCTAGACATTCTTTTCTTATCTGCTTTAATCTGGACCAAGGCCAATAAATAATAAAAGGCAAATAAATTGTTCCAGATAGGACCATGGACCAAAATGGACACCAGGTAGCGCAATTTAATTTGTCAAGCTAAAAGTCAGGTAATTTGTCTACTGTAACTAGATAACAACTAGTCATATTCTGGGGAAGTAGGGTTGGGGGTGCTGCAGTGTATAGTTTGTCCGTGGGCTGAAACAGAAGTTACTTTTGAAGACAGGTAAGCTCCTTACCGATCTTTTGCATACCGACTTGCCAGTAACACCTTATGAAATAATCTACCCATGGCCAAGTAAATAGCTAGCCTTTTATCGTGCGTGGTGTAGAAGTCTCATTTGTAGGCCTTAGGGGGACTTAGGGGCAAACCGTGAATATTGGAGCTAGGCCCAGTTGTGATAAATTATCTGCAACATATACATATATACGGGAACTTGTGTTGTGTTTACAGAACATGACACCAGACTTTTCTTTTCACACGTTCCTAAGCCGCGAGCAGCACACTTAAACAACGGTTGCAAATAGCAGGAACCACGTTAGAAGAAAATACGTCTGTGTCGTTTCACAGAATCATTTGCAGAATCATAACTTTCACTGAAATAGTTTTGGAAATAAATTAAACTACTCACATTGTTTCAAGACCAAGGACTGTATATGCTGTCAGCTAGAAAAAAGTTGTGCTAAATTGGAGGTTCTATCTTCAGCATGCAAAAAACACAACACAAAATGTCAAATACCCAGTTCTTCAAAACGTTATTACGTTGACTACGTTCATGTCAGTTGTCCATGTAATAATCATGTTGCGGAAAACGGCACACTGTCAAATATTTAGTCTAGAAGACCATATTTATAGAAGGTGTTAGGTTCGCTCCTCACCTCCCATCTTCACCTTTCTGTATCATTGGCTTGCCTCTGGTCAATAGGGTGTCATTTCCACACTGTAGTTGTAGCTGTTAACAAACAGCCCGGGGCTGAATGACGATGCTGAGGAGTGTACAGATGGGACAACACCAAATGGAAGCATAATTTTTTCCCTTGTTGCATCACTGATATTTGGATCTGTAGATAATATGAATACTACATTTATGATGATATATCACAGATAATACCACCGTTAACACAGTATGCTAATTTCTGCATTCCTAAAAACAACATTGCTTGAGTTAAACACAGAACATAAATACAAATTCAACTTAAATGTTATAAACAGTAATGCCAATCGGAAAAAATAGAGTACTTGAGAGTTCTCAAGGCATATCAAAGAATACATCTACTAAACTTTAGATTGGTCACCACCATATATAACTTGTCATTGCTGAAGGTAGTGATTGGATGAGATTTCAGAATCTTAATGACAGAATTCATTACAGAGAAATATTTGATTAAAACTTGAAAAAGAAAGGAAACATTTACACCTTATTTAAAATGAATACATGTTACAAAAGCTAAACCTCATAATGATAGATTTTTCCAGATGTATCTTGCTTTTGTAACTCAGTGTGTCACATGTGTCAGGGGATGCAGCGGAGGGAAAGGTTGTCCCCATGAACTGGCCGTGCTGCATCACTAGGCCATCAGGTGATAGGGCGCATTACATCAACATAGCTGGCTCTCCTAACGGGCACAATTAGGGTTAAGTGTTCTGCTTAAGGGCAGAACTGTTTTCCACCTTGTGGCTATGGGATTTAAACCAGCCATATTTAGCAATCTGACAACCCATCTGACCTAAAATAAAGCAAAGTCATCATCAACAACAGCAAACCAAATGGAAACACTGACTACCATGATTGAAATCATGGCTTTTTTTTGCCCTATTTTAAGGCCATTTTGAGCTGTGTTCCTGAGAGGCGAGATATATCTGACGTCTGGGTATTGACCAACTGCAGATCCCTTACATCCTGAAACCTTCATACTCCTTCAGCTTTTAGTTTGTCTCCTGTGTACATGAGACTCTCAATGACACTGACCGTTTTAGCCTATTGCCCCTCTCCCCGACTCTTTCTCTCTTCTCCATCTCTTCTACTCTCTATATCTTTGTTTTCCAAACTATTTTTCTTTTTCAATCTCTTTCTTACCCACTTTTAGACCACAATGGTTTCATTAACGAAATGTGGGAGTATTTGTGTCACGTATATATTTTGTCTAGTGTGAAAATGTAAATTGTCCTCTGCCACCTGAGGTATTGTCAGTGTCAGCTCCTGAGAGGCAGTGCCAAATCATCTCCTGAGGTAGTGTCAGTGTCAGCTCCTGAGGGGCAGTGCCAAATCATCTCCTGAGGTAGTGTCAGGGTCAGTTCCTGAGAGGCAGTGTCAAATCCTCTCCTGAGGTAAT
>JACXGK010013323.1:0-13078 GCA_016801125.1 Novumbra hubbsi
GATAGAGCAGCGGCACCCGGCCGCGATGAAGTTGTCCAATGACGACGCCATGATAAAGAAACAACGGCGATAAAATCGTCTAGTGCAAAAGAAATAGTGATAATCAGCTTAGCTGAAGAAAAAGGGAGATGGAGTGTAGGACGCACTCAGAGTTAAAGGGCCAGGTGTGCCCTGATTGGCTGAGCCATAGTGCATTTGAATTTTTCAGTGATTGGCCGCATGCGCGGCGGGATAAACCACTAGGAGCATAGCCCCTCTAGGGGGCGGAGCTCCACGATATATAACGTTACTGGCTGTACTTCGCGGGACAGTCTGCGATGCAACCAAGCAGAACTGCGAAAAACCGGGCGTCTGTTGGAGGCTTTTCACGGCGTTTTTGCGTTTTTCCCCATTGTGCCAAGTTTGAAAATCGTCTAGCAAAAAACGGGTCTTCATTTTCTTTCCCTTCAACAGATTTCAAACAGAAGCAAAGTTGCTGTTGTCCAAACACCTCTGATTTAATTTGCATATGGCCATGGTAACGCGAGACGTTTAACAGCCACTATCTACTATTTTGCTAGCTAAATTACCTAGCTTGGTGTTGCTAAGATATCTACTGGACGAACTACGGTGTTGGGAGAAAGCAGCCAACCGTCACGAGTCCCTGGTTGACATCGGACATTCGTTTTTTGTATATCTGTGAAGACCCTTAAGTGTTTTTACACTACCATAGTTTATTAAGATAAACAATATATTTTTGCCATATTTACTGCTGAGTGTAAACAGCGTTGAGATTAATCTTTCAAAATCAGTGGGCTAGCACAGAGCATGCATGTGTTGCACCTTGGTGTACCTCCTGCATAGTAAGAGTTTCTTGTTGATTTGGAAATGTCATGTCAAAGAACACTTTCTCATTCAAACTTGTTCTCTGTTGTCTAGTTTCCACTGAAGAGAATGGACAGGCATCTGGAAATGACAATGTAAGTTCTATCACTGTTTCCAGGCTTTAGGCCTGATGTTGCATTTTCATAAAGATTACATAAAGTTACACACACATATATATATATATATATATATATATATATATATACACAAACACACACGCATAAACAGTACCCTTTATCATTTTATTAACACTACTGTTATACATGTCTAAAATGAAACTATTTGTGTCCCCTCTAGTCTTGTATATACCACATGTACAGCTCAATCCCGGAAAACCCACCAGCCTCAAACCAGACAGCTGAGTTGTATCATCTTGTGCAGACGCACTGAAACTACACCACTGGGTTTCTGTAGCTTTGTTTTACAGCTTTGTTTAACTAAAACAAATATCCCCTCTCTAACGTGTTTAAATCACTTTACTTGAACTTACTTACTTGAGCAATGACACCTGTCTTTTGTTACATAATTCGTAATGTATTTTTGGGGGGATTGAGGTATTCTGGACATACAATTTTTTATTTGCTTTTTATTTCTCCTAGCTATATTATGTCATAGTACTATTGTCACTGATGTGAGGAGTTTATCCATAAGGTTTGGATTCAATGTCCAATATATAAAATGTATTTGGATTCAAAACTGATGTGGATCATTTCAATTGCATAGGATAAAAGAACCAGTATCTGCAGTGATGTTCCACAGTAGGGTTGCGGGATTCTGCAATGTGACCCCACATGCATTTTTCGTTTAGTGCTGCATAGCTAAAGTCTGGTGCATTGGCAGTTTTATTTGATTTGTGGTTAATAAGCTTACATATTTTATGTTCTATTAATTGTCATTCTGTGAGAATTTTAAACAAGTCATTTCTGAAATGTGTTGTCTATTTTGTGAAATTACAAAATGTCCGCCAACAGAAATAACTTGTAGTATATGGTAAAATATGCGCAGTCGAATGTGTTGCTTTATGCAAATGCACATAGTGCTATTGCTTGTCTTGTTTCAAACTGTACGGACAAGCCTATTACGTTTTAAAATCGGTAAAACCTAACAGTGCAGGCTATAGGGTTTTGACTCTTGCTACATCCTTGTAGTCTTTAGGCCTGCGATGTTGCAGGAAACCATTTGCGCATTCCTGTAGGTTATTTCTATTTCTATAGATAATCTTGTTCTCGTGATTCAGTTGACATTCCTCTTCCAGCCTTTCCGAAATAGCAAGATATTTCTTGAGTTTAACCGCTAAAATGTGCATATGCATAGGTAGACATTTGCCTGGAGATACGCACACTTTCCTGTCAAGTTCAACATAGATAAATGCCCACCTTTGCCTCAAAACTGGCGTATGCTGGGTTTACGCATATATCTGTGCGTAGGAACGATTGATATGAGGCCCCAAGCATGCGTAATGATCCGGTGATCACGGGTAGGGCGTTGGATAGTGAGTGTCTGGGGAGCCGATGACAGAACAGAACATGGGGTAGGGCGTTGGATAGTGAGTGTCTGGGGAGCCGATGACAGAACAGAGCATGGGGTAGGGCGTTGGATAGCGAGTGTCCGGGGAGCCGATGACAGAACAGAGCATGGGGTAGGGCGTTGGATAGTGAGTGTCCGGGGACCCTGTACAGCTGGAGCATGGGTTTGAATCCATCCAATGCTCTTTGGGATCCTTGTTTGATAAAGCAGTGGATCTCAAATTCAGTCCTTGAGTACCCCCAACAGTATATATATATATATATTTCTATATGCCCAACCAATTAAACTTTTGAAATAACCATCTGGCCCCTGGCTGCAACAGGATTGTGTTGAGACAAAAGGACTACAGTTGTGAACAAGTGCAATAAAGCATGACCCCCCCCAAAAAAAAAGTTTAAGGATCATTTGGGCCCTTTGACAAAATGCACATTCTACTGGGCTTGGTAAACAGAAGTTATTTAATTCACCATCTCAAAATGGGCCCCTAGTCCAACAGCTTCAAAACTAAACTTAACTGAGATTAAAAGGCATGTTTGTTACAACAGGCCATTAGGGGCAGGAATGTGAAGGTGGATTGCGCCCCCTTTTGGGCAGAATGTTTTTTCCACAAGGGGGCACCAGTGACTCTACAGAAGTGATTCACCCTGGCTTTAAAGATCAGGACCGTGTTAGTTGTGACTATACAGAACACCCAGACATTTGTCCATGTAAAATAAATAATTGTAGTATTTACCAGGCCAGGTATAAACCACGGAAACAAGGACTTCAAAAAACAGACTTTATTCAACACTCAAAGGCACTTGCCTGCAGGAAGAGGAAGACTCAAAATGAACATCTACATTCAATAGAACAGAACAAGACAACTACCGAAATACTAAGGGTCATTAAAACCGACACGTAGAGGAAATGTGGGACGTTAGTCTGCTGCCCCCTTGCCTCGTTTCCCTGTGGTTTTAGGAGGGGCAGTGTCCCCGTCACCACCTGCTGCAGGCTTCTGCGAAGCTTTAACCTTTGCTCCTTTTTTCTTGGCCGGCCCCTCGCCCTTGGCCGGCCCCTCGCCCTTGGCAGGCCCGGTGGTCTTTGCTTTGGGTTTAGACTGGTCCTCTGCCATCCCCTCAGCAGGCTTGTTGGACTTAGGCTTCTTAGCAGGAGGTACCTTCGAAGCAGAAGCTTTTGCAGCCTTCTTGGGTTTTGCATCCAGAACGGTTTTGCCGTTGAGAGTCATCTGAATTTTACAGTAACACCCAAAACAATGAACAACCCATTTACACCAAACTTAACCCATTTATGTCAACAGTGAAAACAGAAACTACATTAACCTCTGAAGTCTTCTTCTGCTTTTTGGCTGCAGGCTTTTTTTTCTCAGCATCTAGAATGAGGAACAGGCACACGACACCAGAAAGGAGAAGATACCCATGGAATTAGTGTGCATTGTTGAATGTCCTCCATTGCCCTGGATGCAGCTCAGGAACAAATTACACCGTCCAGACCAGAAGTGTCAAAACGTTTCCAAAGTGTCTGCAAGTTTTTGCTTTCATCTGGCACTTGATTTATTAGGTCAGTACTTGGTTAGGGTTTACGCTCACCTGGTTGTTTAGGTCTGGAATGGGAACCAATTTAAAGGAAAACACTAAACCCTGCAGACACTTGGCTTTCTGTGGACCCGGTTTGACACCTCTGGACTAGACAGTTGATACGGAGCACAATCTCCATGGGTACTCTACCGGTCTCCTTGGCCTTGGGTCCAGCCTTGACAGACCTTGGAGCCTTTCCTAGATTGGGATCAGTGTTCTCAGTGGTCTTCAGCTTGGGCTCCTTCACCTTACCCTTGACTGCTAGCTGTTAAGAGGGAGGGAACATGCTACAGTAGACATTGTATGACAGGTGTACTCAACTTGTATCCTCCAGGGGCAGAGCCTGCTGGTCCTGTTTTACCTCATCACTAGTTGCCCCCACCTGGTGTCCCAGTCTAAATAGATGACTGATTGGAGTTGCAATGAAAAACAATGAGTTGAACTAGCTATAAAGCCCAGAGTATAATTCTCCTGTTGTATGATAAGAACACTGCTGAAAACAAATGGCCTATACCTACTGGACTGTTAGGTACTAGGATGAGCTTTGGTTTTAAATTAAGAACCTTTGACAGAGATAACTTTGTAATTAGAAGAGATGTATTTCAGAAAAGGTGGTCCTACTACATTTAAAACCTATTTACCTTAGAATGTTTTGTAATATTTATCTGGGTTTCATAATTAGTCATCTGCCACAAAGGTAATAGTTGACTTACCCGGAACCTCCCCTGCACACCGGTTGCTGTGGAGTTTGTTGGCCTAACTAACAACCCGCCCTCGATTCCTTTGCTCAGGGCCTTGCGCATCATGTATTTCAACCTTATAGGGTCCACAGATGGGTATTTATCTGTTATGTAGCCGCGAATGGCCTGTAAGGAGACACCCTTCCTTGAGTCCAACTCCGTAAGCGCTTCTTTGACCATTACCATCGTCGGTGGATGAAGAGCAGGTTTCCGTGCCACAGCTGGGGCCTTTCTGGAATCTAAGAATAACAACAACAAAAAGTCAGTAAACTTTAACTAGTGAGACAATTTCTATCGTATTACAATACTAAAAATGGCACAAACCACACAAGGTTTAACTAACCTGACACAACTTTTGACAACACTTTTTCATCTTTCTTGGGTACATCAGAAGACTCTGCAATTACTTCAGCGGTTGCAGCTTTCTTAGGTGGCATTTCACAAAGCTTACACTCCAGGCCCTTTAAAACCAGTCAATTAAAAACAGAATGACTATTTTCTAGTGTCTGACAGGGACTGATTGCATTTTTATGTTCTTCAAACTCACAAACAGCTTGATTAATCAGAACAGGTGCTGATAATGAAGTACCATGCAGGACACATCCCATTACGGTGAAGTCAATTCCTGACCTCCATTTTGTCGCTTCCTGTTTTCTCTCTTGTCTTAGAATAGCTTGCGCTTATTCTGAAATACCCATCACTTACCAAACACAAATGCCTAAAACGTCCTTACACACTTTAGAAATCATCAAACCCCTACCACAAAGGCTTTTTTGCTATTGTTTATACATTGAGTACAGTATGTTAAACAAGTGTAGGCTAATTAAAACAACAAGCCAAAGTCTAAACTTTTACTCAGATTGACAAGTTTGTTGGCTCTAAATATTGAACTTAAGCCATCTAATGGCTTACATAATGTCAGCTGTTGGCACATGGCAACAGACAAGAAACCTGTCTAATAATAAAGTAATTCTGATGGTTCAAATGCCCTTTTCTCTGCACTATTATTTCACACCTACCCTGTGACATTCGTCACTCTGTGGGTTTCCTGTGAATTTCTTGAGCATCTCGTTCTATAAGGCTAGAGACAATCAAACAGCTGAGACCTGATCTAACACACGGAACAATCACATGTTCACATAGTTCATATATTTGTATATACTACAACTGAATTCTGTTGACTCTTTTTGATTCATCTACTCATTATCATGATCAATATTGTAACTATTGTTAGATATTTATAGCAATGTTTTTTTATTGCCTTTGTATCCCACCCATGCCCAAAAAGCAGAATACTTTAAGTGGAACTAATGAAATATCTTTATTCTTGTTTCAGATACAAAATGAATTAACTTTCCAGCAGGTTCAAATGTTTATTCTTGTTTGACCTCTACAACCCCACTTAGACTAACTAGCAGGGAGTAGGTTTGTTTTGTTTGCACTTCAAAATATGTTTTGTAAGGTCGATAAACTCTGTACAGTTGACAAATCTGTTTAGTTATTCGAACGAGATGAGTGACTAAAATATATCTTTCAAAGTCTCAGATTGGGTTAGAACCACTGCTGCTAGTGATTCTTGTGATCGATAGGCAATGTTTAGTACCCGTCACAAGTGTGGAGTTCTTGTTGTATACCAGCATTAAATAGGTAATTCCAATGTTAAAAAGATGAAGCACCACAGAATGACTTAAAAGGTTTATTTAAGAGAATAATAACTCAATTGATAAAACAAAAAAGGTTTAACAAATAAAGTAATATTAAAATGGCTAAAATACAAAATATATGTATATATCCGGGTGGAACATAAAAAAAGTAAATTAAAACAAAGGTCCAAATGTCTCTAAAGGATCAACAAAATCGTTCAGGAAAAGCATTGTTTTACTTATGCGTGTGGGTGAAGAAACCGTGTGACCGTTTGGCTTCACTGCTACAGAGCCGTTAAGATTTTCACGGGGAAATATGATTTACATTTCAGTCAAATCACATATTTCAAATTTAAAGATGTTCTATTCTGTTTGTCTACAAGCTCTGCGACTTTGAAGTACAGTTCATGTAGTCGATTTATTCTAAACCACTATTTGTTCATCCCACAGACATACATTTTTGCACAGGCCATGTAACGGATGTTCTCATGCGCACAATTTAGCGGAAGGTCAGATTTTGGAGATGCCATAGATGCTTTGTTCGGGCTTAAAACCGAACGTCTATGTTTAAAATGAGATGCAACTAAACCCTAGTGCAGGCTTAAAACTATATTTAAAATTAGATATAACTTTCTAAGAAATGAAACATAGACCAAACCATACGTTTCACATAACAAAAGCATGTGAAAAGTAAACGTTAACTATCGGATCTCGTGATTTGGATAGGATTACAGGCTACATTTCGCATCCAATGAAGACCTCTAAGACTGGCTTCAACAATTATTTTTGAAATTATAGTTATTCAGTGGATTGTGACATTTGACAAGTGTTAAGCATTGGTGATGAGAGAGTTGGTATGATACATGTGTATATATATAGTAAGGAACCCGGAGGCACACTAACTGGTCAATATACAATGGCTAAGAGGTTTTCTTAAGCACAATAAAATGTGTAATGCCTGAAAACACCCATGTTATATTGACAATCTACCACAAAGCCTAATGTGTTTTATTGTTATCAACTGGCTTCCGTATTAATTACAACAGTGCACATGCTTTATTTATGGATTACCAATATCCTGTTTATATGCATGGTAGATCTATAGTCTTTTTATACATGGGTTTATATATGGATTACCTATAGTCTATTTATATGAATTACCTTTAGTCTGTTTTTAAGAATGGCACCTATAATTAATTTACATGCAAATTTCAAAGACTCACTATATTCTTCAGATTTTATTAATCATGTTATTTTAGCACCATAAAACAATACATGTACCATTCTTCTAGTCATTTATACTGCCAGTCAGATTGAGAAGGATTTCATCATTTCCAGTGGGATTCCTGGCTCTCACTTCCCTTTTAGCTAGCAATACCCTTAGTTACACAACGGTATATTAAGTCAGACAAAATCAAAATGCTTTTAGATCTGCGGTGAGATCTCATCAGGGGCCCAACAACCACACAGGCAGCGGGCAGGCATCTACATCTGCTTCATTTGGAAAGATCGGAACAATCTTTGACAGGTTTTATTTCTCGGCAAAGCTTGTAGGTGTTAATAAAGCAGAGGTGATCCCATAGTTTATTTGGGTAGTATCCAAAAGGCTGTTAAACAACAGAGGGCATCCATATCTTGAATCAATCAAGTTTATTTATATAGCACAATTCGTACATAGAAGCAATTCAATGTGCTTTTCAGGACATTAAAAGAGAAATATAATTTTATAACTAACAGTCTATCTACAACTTGTCCTCTATTCGCCCGTCCACACATTCACTCAATAACCATCCAATGCAACTGGGGTCTCGTTATACAAACAGCCTGATATTTTATCCGTAGATCATTCACACGATGCAGCTTACATCCAGTGTATTCACAATAATACACTCATACACTCATTGTATGTAGTCAACTGAGTGGGATTTCTATCTTCATTAAGCTTCATCTGCCCCTTACTGACAACCTGGTTGGATTCATGATCATCCAGTGGACTGATTTGAACTAGCAGGAGCCTTAATTTTTGCTGGCTGTGCAACGCACAGACATGTAAAGAAATGCTTCCTCTTTCTTCAGTCCTCTATGATGAAATAACTGTAAATCTTTTATGTAAATAAATATCTCAAGCAGGTTTGACTGTTAGTTCTCATTTGACCCCAAACAAGGTAGGTCTTCAAAGTCTGTTTTGCAGTTACATTTATTTTTTATTGTTATTTACTACAGCTCAGATTACTTTTCTTAACAACATATTTAAAGCTGATGTAATTCCACTTCCTATTTTTACCTCTGATTTGTATGTAGTGTACTTCTCTTATTCTGCATAATGAATAACCTAAGACACAAACCCATATGCATTAGTTTTTGTGTAATGTGTTTCTTCTCACCAGGTTCATCGTCTCCTTTGACCACCCCAGCAACTACATCAGGTGTGTTGACCATCTGTATCTGAATGTTCCTCACAATAAAATAGGGGAGGAGACTGTGGATGTGTCTTCTGTCCAACCTCTTGTTCCACAAATGTTACTTGGGAAACCACTTTGTATACAGAGGCCCGATTTGTATAAACTACACAATCTAGCAGAGGTGTAAAGTCTTTATTGTGAAATTCACAAAAAGTGTTGTTCCTTGCAGTGACATTCTTATGACATGGCACAAGGCATCTATGCATTAGTATTAAGTAGAAATACACCATATGAAACCAAAGTATTGGGTACACATCTCTTAGTCATTGAATTCAGGTGTTTCGTACAGTCCCATTGCCTCAAGTATTGTAGGAGGATTTCTATATTTCACATGTCCACCAAATGTAAGGATAGTTCAGCTACACTTTGACACCAAAGAGTAGGGTTATGATTCACTAGTTGACACCATGACCTCTCTTTCCGGTCAAGCTCTGAGTCTGTTATTTGTGTGTGTGCAATTGACTGATATCTTATCTGCCTGTTGTAACTCTTTTTGGACTGTTGGGGGCTCATGGGTTGCATTGTCTCCTGAGATAACCAGGCCGACACGGTTTCATTAAGTGTTAACGGGGGGAGGTTATCAGTAACCCCAGGAGGAGGTGCCGCCTAGAATGTCATCAGTGGGAGGGTCTAACCTGTTATGAGTGTCATCAGTGGGAGCGTCTAACCTGTTATAAGTATCATCAGTGGGAGCGTCTAAGCTGTTATAAGTGTGTGCTCAGTGAAATTGTCCTTCAGTTCTTTCCTATAGAAAATTACTCGGCTTTATGAATTCTCATTAAAGTCTATTTAATCTCACAACCTTTGGAGTTCTTGCATCTTCTTGGGTCGGGACAGCATTTTCCACGACATAATATGCAATAGAGCCTTTACAAACATTGGTGAAAGAATGGGTCGTCCTAAAGAACTCACTGAATTTCAGCGTGGTACTGTAATAGGAGGCCACCGTTTCAACAAGTTAGTTTGTGAAATTTCTTCCCTCCTAGATATTCCACAATCAACAGTAAGTCGTGGAAGTGTTTAGGCACCACTGCTACTCAGACCACTCAAAGTTACAGAGCGCGGTCGCCAAGTATTGAGGCGCATAGGGTGTAAAAGTCACCAACACTCTGCTGCCTCCGTGTTCCAAACCTCCTCTGGCATTAACATCTGCACTAAAACTGTGTGCCAGGAGCTTCATGTCATGGGTTTCCATGGTTAAGCAGCTGTATGCAAGCCTTAAATCACCAAGCACAATGCCAAGCATCTGATGGGGTGGTGTAAAGCACGATGCCACTGGTCTCAGGAGCAGTGGAAACGTATTCTGTGGAGTGACATCACGCTTCTCTATCTGGCAGTCTGATGGACAAGTCTGGGTTTGACGAATGGCAGTAGAACATTTCCTGCCTGACCTGCATTGTGCCAACTGTAAAGTTTGGTGGGTGGAGGAGGGATAATGCTATGGGGTTGTTTTTCTGGGGTTGGCCTTGGCCCCTTTGTTCCACTGAAGGGAAATGTTAATGCCTCAGCTTACCAACACATTTTGGAAAATTCTATGCCTCCATTGTTGTGGGAACAGTTTGGGGAAGGCCCTTTTCTGTTCCAGCATGACTGCGCTCAGTGCACAAAGGCATGCAGCACTTCTATAAAGGCATGGTTGGATTTGGTTTGGAACAACTTGACTGGCTCGCACAGAACCCTGACCTCAACCCTATCAAACACCTTTGGGCTGATCTAAAATGAAGACTGCGAGGCAGGCCCTCTCGTCCTACATCAGTGTTCTGATGTAGGGGATATTTATCATTTGCTTCTGAACATTTTGTGAATTATAAATATCTGTTCTTCACTGTGGTTTCCTGCAGCTCCATTTTTAGTTTCCTTTTTGTTTGACTTTATATATTTTAGGATTGTTTAGTATGGTACGTCACACTCTCACAAATGTTCCTCATTACTAAAATATATATTTCATGAAATCAGGCCATTGTATGAACAAATTCATCAGGTTCGTCTGTTAGTTCTACATTGACTGGCCCCACACAGAGTTCAATGGAAACTCCGAAAATGTGAAAGTTAAGGTTAGGAATAAATATTATATTCCACTGTAGCTCTCTATGGGCTTTTTCTCTATTTCATAGTTCCTATGTGATGTACTCCCTAGTAGACAAAACAATAGTAAAATAGACATTTGCAGCAAAAGTGAAACTAAAATAAATAACAAATACAAATGAAATTGACATTGCCTATTTCATTTTATTAGTAAATGTCATTTTACTTGTCGCCGATGCCTGAAGCCGGCTGAGAGTTTCTTGTTGCTTTGGAAATGTGAGTTCAAAGAACACTCTCTCATTCAGGCTTGGTCTGTGTTGTTTAGGTTCCGCTGAAGAGAATGGACAGGCATCTGGAAACGACAATGTGAGTTCTATCACTGTTTCCAGGCTTTAGGCCTAATGTTGCATTTTCATAAAGATTACATGAGGTTACACACACATACACACACATATATATACATATATATATATATATATATATAAGTACCCTTGATAATGTTACACTACTGTTGTACATGTCTGAAGTGAAACCATTTTTGTCCCTCTAGTCAGAAATATACCACAAATACTGCTCACTCCCTGACACCACCTCAAGCCAGACAGCTGGGTTGTATCATCTTGTGCAGACGCACTGAAACTACACTACTGGGTTTCTGTAGCTTTTTTACAGCTTTGTTTAACTAAAACAAATATCCTCTCTCTAACATGTTTAAATCACTTTACATGAACTCAGCTACTGACTTTTGTTACATATTCATAATGTCTATTTTGGGGTTTATGGTATTCTAGACATCTTTTCTTTGTATTTGTTCCTCCTTTCTCCCCTGATAAATTATGTTGAATCTACATTATTAATGTTGATTGTCACCGGTGTGTGGAGTTTTCCGTAATGGTTGGATTACATTTTCAATATATAAAATATCTGGTGTCAAAACGGATCATTTCAATTGCATATTCACACATTAGGCAAAATGCATACAAGATATATTAAAAAGAATTGTATTTTATATTTTGAAATGTTTTATTTTTGTTAAGATTTTCATGATTTACATTTAAATCAAATCACATATTTCAAATGTAAAGAGGTTTTATTCTGTTTCTGCACATCAAAGCCGGCAGATGAATCGATTGATTATTAATCTCATGCCGGTTTCACAAGGTCAATATTAGGTTTGTCATGTTCCCCCGGACTGGCAGTTCAGGGAAAAACAAGTTTTTTGGTCAAGTTTTCTAGAGATATTGTCTATAATTAAAAGGTTGAATTAATCACTGACTAAGCCAAGCATAAGGTTGTTGTCAGGTCTGTGGGTTGGACAGACAGCGTTGACTTCTTCAAAGCAGTCAGGCCGTCTACAAGTCACACACGGATGTTTTAGTTCACAAAACTCAAAGACAAGTACTTTTACTTTCTTTCTTTTTGGAGTAAACATACAATTTGATCAGTCAAAATCAAACACTGATTGTTAATATCAAATGAAATCTGCCTAATAAAACAAAGCTGTTAGAAAATTGTTTGCGTGTAGGGTATGGCCTTAAAAATTCTACACACAGCTAAACCTGACTGTTATAGGATTTGAATTGTTTAGAAATGTTGCTCTCTGCATGTTTAGCCTCATTGGCTGTGTGAGACTGTGCCCTCTGTGGTTTTCCTGTGAACTAGGTCTATACTACTTCTCTATTGAAACAATCCTCTGTGATGAAATCCTGTGCTGTCAGGCTATCAGTGAGGGTCTTTGAAAAATGACATTGTTCATCCCCAAAATGGCAGCTGGATGTCTATTTTTGGTCTTCCTCGTTTTCTGTAAGTCATTCCTCCGAAATAATCATACATTTTACAATTTATTTAGAGAAGAATGAAAACGGCTTGATATAAAAGCCATACATACATTAGAAGTTAATCTACAATTACAATTGAGCAGATGTTCTTATCCAGAGTGACTTATCCAGAGTGATCTTAATATAGCTAGGTGAGACGCAGCAATTGTAAAAACACCTTATTGAAGAATGTCTCTGCAGTGTCAGTGCTACACTTTCATAGCCTGGTTTTCAAATTTTTCAAACAAAACAACCTGCCTGTCTTGTAGTCCTTTCAATACTTGGATGTTATAATAGCTAGTTAAATTGTGAAGTAGACATGTGTCATATTAAAGTATATAAACAGTGTACTGGGGTTTACCACAGGGTGACAGCCCAGGCTAGATGAGTAGAGTCCAGACAGGGCTGCTTGTCACTTGCTTTAGC
>JACXGK010013324.1:0-13124 GCA_016801125.1 Novumbra hubbsi
AAACATAGACTGACAGGGAGAGAGACAGGCTGACAGAGAAACATAGACTGACAGGGAGAGACAGGCTGACAGAGAAACATAGACTGACAGGGAGAGAGACAGGCTGACAGAGAAACATAGACTGACAGGGAGAGAGACAGGCTGACAGAGAAACATAGACTGACAGGGAGAGAGACAGGCTGACAGAGAAACATAGACTGACAGGGAGAGAGACAGACTGAGAGAGACACAAACCAAGAGATCCAAAGCAAATCATCACGTGTTTAACCGGCGTGAAATAATAGAAATGATAAAAGACCACACGCCAAGCCATTTCTACTGTCATCACAGGTTCAGCTTTACTGTTCTATTTTCCTGAATACCATTGGTCCACAACATGCAAGATAATCGTTCCAACAATGGAATTTCCCTGCTGGAACTAGGTACGAAACATTTGCAATTTACCATTAAACCAGTGGTCTCAGGACTGTTCAGATATCCCCTGTGGAAAGGCCATTTAACTCGGAGAAGGTCGAGAACATAGAATTCTCCTGTGTCGCACTTTAACCTTTAGCTGGAAAAAGCAACTCCAACTTTCCCATCCAAATCTACATTCTAAACAGCCCCCAAAAACATTCTGTCTCCCTGGTATGGGGTCCATCATGATGAAATATCCAGTAGCGTTTCATCGCATTTCACGCTATAAACACAGAGGAAGGTAGCATGAGCACAACTGTGAAGGTAGACAAATGTAACCGTTTGATCTAAAGGTTTACATGCTTTGAAACAGGAAAAGTTACTGGGTAATAATCCTGTTTACATGGACACATCCGAAACACGACTTCCTGATGGGACTTAGATAACAGCAGAGAACTGCCAGTCTACCAGACCAAACATGTTATTGTGGAGAAGTATGTTTGATTACAAGATCAGACAATGTTTGCATGTGAACAGTTACGGAGGACACAACAGTTACGGAGGACCGTATTTTTAAAAATTTTTTACAAAGCACATTTTACCCACAGCTCAAAGGGAATGTGTCCTAATAACATAAAACCTTTCTGAGAAAACCAGGTATTCAAATCAGACCATGCTTATTTCGACTATGATGTATGCTGCTTTAGATTAGGCGAGAGCCAATCACTGGGTTAAGTCATCTCCACCACAGCGTGCTTTGTTAGAAGATGAATCCAACCCAAAGTCAAACATGCTTCGTACATGCTTATTAGGCACGCTTTTTTAAGGTGCGGTTTTAAGGCGCAGTTTTTAAGGTGTGGTTTTTAAGGCGCCGTTTTAAAGGCGCAGTTTTTAGTCCCTTTATAGTGACACAGAGAGTGCCAAGGCCACCGGGGAGGTGGAGTGGGAGGTGGAGTGGGAGGTGGAGTGTGATGTGTGGAGAGCGGTTTATTTGTGGGAGATGCCATGCCTCATCCCTTTCTTCTGTGGCAGACACCAGCGTTGGGATGTGACAGTGCTCCTAACAACGTCTAACGAGGTGCCTCGCGCCTCACTTTAATTGCCAGAGCTGGCGGGCGAACGCTGGCACCGTCGGAGTCTAACGCAGTCTTCCCATAAACGCATAAGTATCTAATTATCCGCAAAAAGGAAGAGGAGACGGAGTTAGAGACACACACAGAGATAGAGACACACACAGAGATAGAGACACACACATAGAGAATCAGAAAGAGAGAGACAGACAGAGAGAGAGACACACAGAGGGAGAAACTCAGAGAGAGAGACACAGAGAGAAAATGAGAGAGAGAGAAAAGTAAAAGACATTAAACGAAAGAGAGAAACAGAAACTGGAAGAAAAGCTACATG
This sequence comes from Novumbra hubbsi, assembly GCA_016801125.1. Classification (NCBI taxonomy): domain Eukaryota; kingdom Metazoa; phylum Chordata; class Actinopteri; order Esociformes; family Umbridae; genus Novumbra; species Novumbra hubbsi. Next base: position 1,801 of record JACXGK010013324.1, read on the forward strand.
TCTGAGGTGACATATAACTATAAAAAACAACAACATCACAACAAACCATCATGTTTTTACTAAACAGGCTCATATCAACTACAACGTCAGAGTGTCAAATATTCCAATGGTACTTGGAAAGATACATCTTTAAAAAAAGCTGCTTTTGTTATCTTGGATGGACAGTTTTTGTGTCCTGCATACATTGGATCGGTACATTGGATAGTCCTATACATGAGAGTTCACTAGAAATAGGGTTGGGAGAACACTGGAATATGCAGAAAGTCTCTATAATACGCTGTCATCTACAGTAAATGCATCAGTGTATATCAGAACACAATTCCTTTCAGTACGGCACTGGTGTTAAGTAGGCCTTTATATGTGGAAGACCAGCATAAACACACCATGTAACTGATAGACTTTTGCTGCCATCTGGTGGAGAACATTGACATATCTTTTGGGCTGCTGGTCAAAAGCATTAAACAGAAAACTGTGCTATTCGTGACAGATCGGTAGCCTACATGGAATTTGTTGCTATAATGTAGGAATGTCAGGGACCTCACAATACAGTATTATTACAATACTTGCATTCTGGGACTTGCACAAAATATATTTAAACACCCCATTTCTTTTGGCTGATTTAAATGTACACATTGTTTATATGTGCGTAGCCAATAATTAAATTAGTACCATACCTCAGTTAGCCATTCTGTTTTTGAAAGTGAGTGGTTTGGAAGACATGGTTTGGGGCATATTTTCAAGCTAATGGCTCAACAAAGTCCCTTTCAGAAACAAGGCCCAAAAATCACAGAGGCACCTTTAAGTACAGACATAATATGTATGTGATTCTATACATAATATATATTCTATTCTATACATCACACATTTGATTCAATGTGTTTTGTATTCATGGGGGTTGACGGGGACCATTAGCAGATGAGGCCCTACAGTCAGCTTGTGTCTGTGAGTCGTTCTACGCTTGCCTTCCTTCTTTGTGTATGTGTGTGTCCAATCGTGCTTCCCCAACTGTGTGTGTGTGTGTGTGTGTGTGAGAAAAACAGCGCGGCGACAGCTGTGCCTTACCCCTGCAGAATGGACCATACACTTGGGGGCCCCGGTAGTCCCGGATGAGTACATGATGAACAGGGGATGAGAGAATGGCAGCTGCTCAAACTCCAGCTGGGGGGCCTGCTCCCCCTCCTTCCCCGTGGCCAGGAAGTCCTCCAAAAACACACTGGCGAGGAAGGGAGGAAGAGCGAGGAGCGTTAAGGGAATTTCACCACCGCAAAAACACACACACCTGCCACAGGTTACACATGGGGATCCCACAGACTGCTCCCTCAACAACGGACCCCTCTTCCCAACACAGCCCCATAGCGGTCGAAAGTAGTTCACCGAAGGCTCAAGGGTCAGCAACAGACACCAGGTGATTTTCACTGGAATTTGGTTAAAGAAATTGGTTGTTTTATAGGATTGCTAAAGTTTTACATTTGAAAATATATTTTCTTTCGGGGGGGTTAGGGTTAGGGGTAAGGCCAGGATTTCAGTTAAAACTTAGGGAATTGGTTCCCAGGCATCCCAACTAATAAGGGAAGACACATGTGTGCCATAGGGAACGGCCCCTCCCACAGTCATGAATACCTACCTATTAGGAAGAGTGGAGAGGTCAGTGTCTTGTCTTCTCCGTACGTAGGGAATGACTACCACCTTCTGTAGGTCTGGCAGCCCTACCAACACAACAATGGTCCAAATGTTACACACAGCCTCACTCAGGCACACAGGCGTACACATGAACACACACACACAGACAGACACACCCTTACCTTTGACCACACTGTGTAGTTTCTCCATGTGGTCATGCTGTCTCCCGTTGTAAACCACCGCAGCCACAGAGAAGATCAGTTTGGGCTGGATCTGAGAGAACCTGTCCAACACACCCTACGGGAGAACAACACTTGCCTAAAAGAAAAGGACTTCAGACTCGACTCGAGATGCAGGACTGGTGAATATTCTTTTTAGGAAGCGTTCTACCCCTCCCTGTGTAACCTACAACCCACCACGAAATACGGAACGTAGCTGCTGTGCACGGCACCACGTGAGAGGGGACAACAAACATGTCGACCACACCGGCAGATTCCGTGCCAATATTCAAAAGCTGAAACAAGACCAAAACAAGACCAAAACAAAAGAAGCGCTGAAAGCAAAAGTGGTATTAAGATTAAGGGTTCAGGCTCAACCACAACTAATTTGATCAAACACCTGAAAACACACCCTGATAGGTGAGCAATCATGTTTACATGTTTAGTTACAATCTACGGCAGGTAAACTCTGACGGTCTTTTGCTAGATGTTACGAAAGTAGTTTATAAGCTGTCATTAGTTGCAGACACAGTGCACATTACGTGGTTGTGCTGCGTAAGTGAAAAGGTAAAAGTTGTTATTGTTAATAGTTTTAACAATAGTTTTTGGATTCCCTAAGTCTATAAAACATTTTCTAGTTCTTCTCTCAAAACCTCGAGGTTCCAGACGGGCTTTTTTGCACATACAATTGTTAGCTATATCATTCAGATCTTAGTACTATAAAATAAGCATTTTAATTGTTTTTTTTTTTTATATTAAATCGTTATCTGCAGGTTTCCTGAGTTCAACAAAGCAAAGAAAGCTGCCAATGAGGAAAAGAGCAGCATTGATTCATTCTAAAGCCAGACAAGAGATGTACAGCGATACAGCCAGAGCCAATGCAGACAGAAGGCCTTTACTGAATCCATAATACAGGTCGGTCATTATGATTCACCAACAGACAAGCGAGTCATTTTTTCTTGAGTACCTCAATAATGGGTATGTAATGTACTGTGTGTTCATCTGTTGCCTACGTGGGATTTGTTGCTTTAATGTAGGAATGTTAGGGACCTCACAAAAAAGGCAAAATGCAGTTAACTTCAAAGTAAAGCAGTTTGTGGTTTTTTTGTCATATTGCAATAGCCTGAAATACCAAAACACCAAACCACGAATCAAAAGCTGATACTGTAGGGGGATACGGTATGCGAAAACAGATAAATGAGTCATAATAACATATTGCATGCTTTGAATTCCTTACATATAACTATGCAGTGTTGGAAGCAGATGGATGGAACGCAGCAGGTGATACATTTCTGTCCTTGATGGGAAATGAAAAATTACTCCCACTTCCCCCAATCCACTAAATCTAACTGCAATTCTAACCTCAATGTTCCAACCTTTATGTCTAAATGTAATATAACTGAAAAGCCTAACCCTTGTCTGAATCTAAACTAATACCAATGGTAAATGTTTCCCCAAACATACCTACTAAAACAGAAACAGCCCATTATCCTTGTGTGAACCAATAGTTTCACTAGAAAGAACGCAACTGTTTCAGACGCAACTCGTCTGAAACAGAAGTGAAATTCAGACTTGGCCCTTTTCCCAGACAACTTTCCCTTTCCTGAATCATCAAGCAAATCTGACAACACACTTTCAATTACAATATTGTCTTCTACCACACGGGGGCAGTCAAATCGTAGTAGATACTTGTAGTACTTCTCCATTACAGTACATTCATTCATTACTTCTCACACAAACATACAATGTCAATGGGGGCACTTCACAGTACAGAACCATGGTTCAGTGGAAGGGCGAGGGGTGTTCTACTTGTTAGTATAACTGTAGTCACCTAATTTAAAGTTTAGGAGGAGACAATAACCACCAGATCTGTCCTATCACAGGATATGCAAAACCGGGGTTCTAATACCACTCTCAGAACAAACGAGTACTGGTATTTTATCAACAGCCAAGGCCTTGTGCATGTAATAATCCTGTCATGACTCTTTGTAGCACTAGACTATGGTAAAAACATTTATATATTCCTTGCCGATTCCTTGATAGCAGTATTCAACACCAACAGGCCATCTAAATAAAGAAAAGATGAGCTATTTGTAATTTTCCTCCTTTATATTTTTTTATGTCTGGATGCATGTTTCTGAGAGCCTCCGGTGAACTACATAGAAACTAGGGTGGAGGGGCCCGGGTCAAAACAGTGCACTTCAACATGGAATAGCGTGTCATTTGGGATGCAGTACAGGTCATCCTTACATTGACTCCAAAGTCCACAGAGGTGGAGGACCAGATGGCCCCAATGCTGGCAGCAGCTAACATGGCCTCCACAGCATGAACCCCATTGGGCAGATAGCCTGACAGAGACAGAGAGAGAAAAGGAAAAATAGCAAGGTTAATTGACCAGGTCACCTAACTAATCAATGTGGATATTAAGACACACATTTCAGGGTAAAAACACGGTCTCTCCTGGCTACATGTGACTCAGTGGGACCCAGTCTCACGTCACAGGGACGGGCGAAGTGAGCAGCAGGGAAAGGACCAAGAGGATGATAGGTAAAACACATACACCGTGGGACGTTTCATCTGAGGAATGGTTACACGCCCCCCGGTGAACAAAACGACCCTAGCAGTATAAAACATAAACGAGGGGAACGGCAGAGCGAGCTAAGCATCGTAACACACGGCCATGGGAGCCCTTACAAAGTAAAATGAGTTGTGGTTATACTTTTCACCAGCTGTTGGTGGCGCTGTTCTGCAGGAAAAATGTACGCAGAAAACAGAGGCTGATTACATAGCGGGACATTCAGAATTCCTTGTGAAATTAGTATACTGCAGACCCATACACATTCTGTACTTTGCATGTTTCAATCTGAAAATCTAAAGACTCTTCAAGAAAATATGAGTGCTGTGGAAAATAATATAGATGCGATTTATTTTATTTCATCAGATTCTTCCAAATACTTGATAAAATATTTCCACAGCCAAGTTGACATGTTGTCAAATTACTTCAACAACGGCTGGGTCTCATGTTGACTCCAGGATGGCCCCAACATCCCTGATGAATGGAGCAGTATCGCTAAGTTTGTACTTTCGCATTTGTTCAACATTAAAATCGTGTACATTGTCGATAACGTAAAATTCACTTGTTTCTTTTAGAGCAGACAACACTGAACAGGAACAATGCCGGTGGAAATCACTGAACAGGAAAGTTTTTAGCGGGAAACAGGCCACATCAGGGTAACGGCGGCCATGTTTCACGTTTCGGAGACAAACATTTCTAAATAGCAGATCATTGACCCGGTTATTGAACAAGGAATAAACTGGCATCAGGAAATAACGGGAGCAGCCCTGGAGGGAGTCGGCATGAGGGACCCAGCAGCCAAGGAAGGAATAGAGCCAGACACGCAGATCCACAGATCAAGACGAAGGACATGGTGGCATCCAGAGGACGTCCTGTCCAAGGAGAGCCAAAGAAACAGCAGCCACTTCTAATTAGATGTCAACCGATTTGCTACCACTGATGGAAAACCACAGTCCAACGAAGATTCCAGATCATCAGTCTCCGACGCAAAGAAGGGATAAAGTAAAAGAAAATGTGCAACCTTTTTGCTTCATATACTGATGATGCATTCCTGACTGTAAATACATATTCTGACATGCAGAATAAGTATTCGATATGAAGACAAAAAAATCATACATGCAATCTTTGTAAGGGAGGTCATATTCACACATTCGATTAATCGTATGTAGAACCACTTCCGTGTTGTGTAACGCTAATATGGCATAAGATAGAAAATAATCCTGGACTCGAGCGCCGGGAGTGGTCAGTCCTAACAAACTGTAGGTCGTTAGGTCGTACGACTCGGACGGAAAAACTCAAAATACTTTGAGGGAGAAGGGGGTTATTTAGAAAGCAGGCCTAGTAGAGAGATTGATGGCCTCCCAACTACACGAGCTGCCTCAGGACTAAACCTAAACCCCATTAAGTTGTGAACCCAACACCAAACAAGGACCTCAATCCAGGAACAAATTTAACCTTAACCCTGGAACAAACTTAACCCTAACCCCAATACAGGTGCAAACCCAACCCAGGTACAAACCTAATCCCAACCCAGGAACAAACATAGACCCAACCCAGGTACAAACCTAACCCCAACCCAGGAACAAACATAGACCCAACCCAGGTACAAAACTAACCCCAACCCAGGAACAAACATAGACCCAACCCAGGTACAAAACTAACCCCAACCCAGGAACAAACATAGACCCAACCCAGGTACAAACCTAACCCCAACCCAGGAACAAACATAGACCCAACCCAGGTACAAAACTAACCCCAACCCAGGAACAAACATAGACCCAACCCAGATACAAAACTAACCCCAACCCAGGAACAAACATAGACCCAACCCAGGTACAAAACTAACTCTTGATTAATCCTAACACAGGGACACCTGTGTCCAGCCGTGCCATCTACACTGCCTTAAGGAAACAGTAGACTGTTGTCAATCCAAACCATTTTGCTGGCCACTGCTTAGTGTTCTATACTTGTCTTTTTGTGTTAGCACTAAACCTTGCAGAGAGCTGGTTTCTTGAGAAACGTTTCACCCACATCGACAATGACCATCGTCGGTGTCCTACTTAGTCAGGATCTAGGTTAAGTTATCCTGGATAAGAGTATCAGCCCCATTGTCTGTATGCAGGGTGAAAGAACCGTGTTTTCCTGCCAAAGTCTGTTCTCCAGATCAGAACATGGAGCCTATCGAACCACACTGGTAGGAGTCACGGCTTGCAACAGGGGTTAGGGGGTGTTAGCCCCCAAAAGTGTCCAGATATCCCGGTCCTGAAACATTTAAATCCATGATGTGTGAACTACATGTTGAGAGAGTGTGTGTGTCAGATAATCTAATCTAATCCCTCAGGCAGGAACGCTGGTAGTTAGGCCACTAAAGCCAACAGGCTGCTAAAATAGTAACCTGTTGATCAGGTAATCCCCGAAAAGGTCTCAGACTGCAGAGTTGGAACGCAACCACAAAGTATTGCATGTGCGGTTGAGTCAAAACCTTCAACAGGAAAATCTTGAAATACAGGCCCTGCTCAGTGTTCGAGAGGATCAAAATCACCATGGATACATTGTGACAGACGGTCTGATCCACTGTCCTTTTGTAGGTGGGCCACTGGGTTGCGCTCCAACGTAGTGGCAGATTGGCGTCAACATTTGGGTTGTTGTTCAAAACAATCAGCAACTCTAATGGCTGCGCTTAGCTACATGGTTAGTGCATCAGACCAGTAACACTAATGGCTGCGCTTAGCTACATGGTTAGTGCATCAGACCAGTAACTCTAATGGCTGCGCTTAGCTACATGGTTAGTGTATCAGACCAGTAACACTAATGGCTGCGCTTAGCTACATGGTTAGAGCATTAGACCAGTAACCAGTTGGTTGTCAGATGAAATACCCAAACTGACAGTGAAAATGTGTTTCTGACTCCCAGAGACAACTGTAGTTGTTCATAGTAGCTCTACCACGCCACCCCCAATAGCAGGGGTTGGGTTAAAGCCAAAAACTAAATCTAGGTCGGACCTTGTTTGCAAACTGACCACTAGGCTCTGATCAAAGAGTTAAGTACCCAGGCAATATTAGAGGAGCACATAGGTAACCAGGGACCAAGTTAAGAGGGTGGCCTTCAATAGAAAGCATGTAGGGCTTTTAATTTTTCTATTTCATTAATAGCTGACACTTATCCAGAAGGAGCAGCATTATTGATCGCATAACTTTCAGTACCCATACCACTTCACAATATACATTTTAGCTATGGAGACAGGAATGAATCAATTGGAAGCTGGGAATGATTAGATGGCAGATATTATATGAAGGCTGGATTGGAAAAGACATTGTGGTTAACACTACCTACTGTAACAATTAGTGCATTGAACACGGAGACTCGGGACAGTCGTTTGAGGGCCTAATAGGCCTACTCAAATTATTATCCACTATATAGAATCTATAAAAAAAAAAATCTAACAAAAGCATATGAGGGGCACAGCTGGGCAAATGTTTTTGCACCATTACAACAACTGGCCTTCACTTTTGCTCATTTTCACGAAGGCTGCTATAGTTCTTGACTGGATATTCAGTCATATTTTAAATTGTCTTGCGAGGTAGATTCTGCCGCAGTTTATCAAATTACACTAACAGCAAAGATACGTACACGCCCAGTAGCAAACCATTAAACTTAAGTACCATTTCGCAAATGACAATGCACTGTCGGCTGTTTTAGAGTTAATTTTTATAAGGATAGATGAAGGGGGGGGGGGTTGTTTTTCAACTGCAGCCATAAACCTTGACTGGATTCATCTGCTAAATGGCCATACATCTCTCCCAGATTGGAAAGGCAGTTCACGCACAATCATATTGAGTCAGGCAAGGCCACCCAATATCACACACGCATCTGGTATCACATCACACAGACACAATTGGTGACGGGCACACTGAGCAGGCACATTGCCCAGGCCAGCGCTGTAACACCCAGCCCTGGGCGATCCCGACTGGATCAACTGCTATGTTGACTGAAGAGGGTTTTTCATATCATGCAAAAACACAATGACAGCACCAAAGCAGAGGGAAGAGTCCAGGCTTCTCAATGTCCGGCGCTATTTAGGGCTGACCTTAACTATCACAGTTTTATCACAACACAGTGAGTAGCCATACAATCAGATAATCAAGAAGTGTTCATATAATAATATGGAATTTCTTACGGCGAATGTGATTTAGAATATGATATATATATTCTAATAATATGCTTTATAAACGTTGAGGTTAGAATCGTACATTTTTAATGAGACTATGCCATCAGACCACTTTATTAAGCTTCTCGTGACATTGGGGACAGGTATAGAATGTCAATTAAGCTTCTCAAATGTTTGTGGTTTATTGCCATTATGCTATGACTAAGCGCTGCAACCAGGCTGTCTTGTCTGAGAACGTGTATTATCGTCTAACTATATAACCGGGTAACTAGAGCACTAAACACAGATTGGCTCTGATGTGTAAGACTATATACCAACGGTATGACAGAATAATAGTTTTACTGTCCTACTTATGTTGGTAACCAGCTGTTAATAGCCATGGACCAACTCAAAGGATATCTGGCCAATATATCACAGCTAGAAGATTTATCCAGGCATCCCGTGTCGTGTCCAAGCACATTTTCTGGACTGCTGGTTTGCCTTTTGCATTTTGTAAACAGGACTTATTTCTTTATGACTATATATATTTCTTCATGTCCGCTCTTCATAACACACACACACACACACACATATAGGTAGTATGCTGTTCCATGACTTATGGAGTAATGTGCTTGTGCGTGTGAATTATGAGGTCAATAAACACTCCCCCTGCCCTGTTCTTAATTCCTAATGGATCGTTCTAGAAGGCCGCAGAGACCAGGGGTTCAAGTCCTTTACCTAACAGAGCCCGGTTCTACAGCACTTCCCTCTGGACAGAGTGCACTGGAATGTGAGAATGTTTGTGCGCATACTTTTGTTTGCTAAAGAGGTTGGACGGATGGGAAGTACAGAGGAATGTAGTTTTACCAGCGTTTCCGGAAAACAACAGCTCAAATCAAACCGTGGTAGTGCTGTACAGCAGCTTCCCAGATGATGGACAGTTTGACAAACGCTGGTGTCTTGTGGACCGGGTAGATGGTCCTGTGTGCTCAATGACAGGATTGTGAGTTCGATATTACATGATAAAACAACACTGCCATATTATACGTTGCTTTGGGTGAAATCCAGTGAAACCAGTTATTCAGGTGGAACTAGTGAGTACCTGTGTGAGATCCAAGCATTCCATCACCACAGGGACGTGGGGGAATAAATAGGCCCATTTACAACCTGCTTCAGCAGACTGATGACAACACAGACGTCCATACAGCCACAGCCGCATGGTAGAGGAGGGAAGGGGGTGGGGAGAAATGGGGGGAGAGAGGAGAGAAGGGGGAGGAGAGGGGAGAGAAAAGGGGAGAAGAGGAAAGGAAAGCAGAGAAATGAGCGAAGGGGAATGTCTGGGTAGGGCTTAACAGAGGAATGATTGACATGCTGGGAGGCATCATCCTTTAAGGTACACCAATTCCCTAAATCGTACGTCCATTTCCCAAGAGCCATATGGACCCCATTACAGCTGCTCAGAATGTTTGTGCCAGGGACCAAAAAGCTATGGGCTTCTTCCTCTGGGAGCACATAAAAACACACCATACAATGGGGATACGGGACCGAGAAACGCTCCCCTGTCGAAACGAGTTGCCACGGGAGCCATGTCTCAGTGAACCGGTTTCTGGCAGGACGGTCGTTCTGTCGCGGTGGCGGCGCTTCGCGTCACTCCTTCCGCCCAAACCCCGTTGACCTTTGCGAGTGCGTTCCGGAGGAGTGACTCACCCACAACCCTGTCGCCGGTCTTGACGCCCATCTTCCTCATGGCAGCGGCGAACAGCGCCACGTCCCGCCTCAGCTCCCTGAACGTCACCTTGGTGATCTCGTCATTCGCCTCCGCTAAAAGGGACAGAGACCGGCAGGAAATGGAAGAGGACATAAACAGAGTTATCGCAGGCTGTTACAAGAGTAGGAGCCTGTCATTCAGGGTCTGATGCAGCAAGTGCGTGGCAGCTCCATTTGAGCGATGAAGCTCCTCTCTTGATCTACTTAGGGTGATGGGCTGGCCATGGGAATGGCAGAGACCATGCTGAATAACAACAGGAAGCTATCCATTACCATATGAGAATGCTCCCGGCAGGCCGAGGAGCCCGCTGCTACTAATCAAATCACACCACATCCATCTGAATGGACGTCAGAAAAGCTTATCGGAGGAAATAAAACAGCAGCCCCTCCTGGCTTCGGACGGTCTTGTCCAGATACGCAAGGTGATTTTTGGCATTTATCTCATTGATCGGCTTGATTGAAATGAACTTTCCAGAAAGAGAGAATGCAACATAAAATACTTAGTTGGCTTCAACTACTGTAGTTGAAGGTACTGTAGCAGCTGATAGAATGAGTAATAACTACCTGGACTGGAGTTACAATAACCTCATTTGGCTGTAAATAAAACTCAAAACTGGGGTTTGACCAGGAGACGTTGGGTACGTTAAGACTGGGAGACTTGGGTTTGATAAGTCTGGGAGACGTAGAGTTTGATAAGACCGGGAGACGTAGGGTTTGATAAGATCGGGAGATGTAGGGTTTGATATGTCTGGGAGACGTAGAGTTTGATATGTCTGGGAGACGTAGGGTTTGATAAGACCGGGAGACGTAGGGTTTGATAAGACCGGGAGACGTAGAGTTTGATAAGACCGGGAGACGTAGGGTTTGATAAGACCGGGAGACGTAGAGTTTTATAAGACCGGGAGACGTAGGGTTTGATAAGACCGGGAGACGTAGAATTTTATAAGACCGGGAGACGTAGAGTTTTATAAGACCGGGAGACGTAGGGTTTGATAAG